>JAPYZR010000761.1:0-40897 GCA_030522945.1 Trichopria nigra | reverse complement strand
CAAGACAATCTTGCGAGCGAAGCGAGCCGGGGGTCCAGGGGGCAGAGCCCCTTTGTGGGGTTGGCGGCCGAAGGCCGCAGGGGCGAAGCCCCTAGTTTACTATTGATTTTGTCATTTTTAAAAATGTTCATTTTCACATTTCATATATAGTAAAAGAATATAAACATATTGAAGTTATTTTTATTTATTTGTCAATAATTTCTTGCAAATCCTTCTTCGTTTGAGAAATTATTTGTTGATACTCTGTGGGGCCTTGTTGTATATGTTATACCATTTCAAAATTTCTTATTTTAATTTTCAAAACTATCAATTTTTTCAATTTCTTATACATATATTCAATTAAAAAAAACAATTATTTCCACAACTAATTCAATCCAGTGTCTTTATCATTCTTGTAATTCCCAAGCTTCATAAATTTTACAATTCTATATACATATATATATATACATATTGCGTGAAAATAGCAAAGAAACAAAAGACACATGAAGTGAAATTTCATTCCCTTACGAGTGGCGTTCCATTTCCTTCACCTGGAAAAAATGATGACAATAACGCGTAATTAATTTACACTATTATGCGAACTGTTAAATTCCCATGATTGAACTGGATATTATCGCGACGCACATCTATACATATAAAATAATCAAATTCTCATACATTACATGTGTAACGTAAGATTGCTCCTTGTCATTGACACCCTGAAACTTGAGGGTAAACGAGGCATTATTGTGTATATACCACCTATAAGAAACATCAGAACCGAAGACGATACCCATATCACAACATTGAAATCTGAAAGCATTTTATGGTATAGTCAGCTTCAAAATACAATGTTTTCACAGTATATAATATATCAAATATTAAAAATATGAAATAAAAATGATTATAAAATTAGTCTTCAGAAATTTCATTTTCAACACTGCACTCGTGTTTCATATCTATATATAAGAATGCACAAAAATAATTAAATAAAATGAATAGAAAAGAACGCACGCTGATTATACATCTGTGATCACTAGACGTAAAAATTGCAGAATTTCAGGTAATATTTTCCCCTATACATATATACATACATATACATATGTAAATATGTGTATATGTGTGTAAAATATGTATGTGTGTAATAGATGATATATCTGATTTTCATTTTTTGCCCACTTTTTAAAAAATCATTCTAGTAATTGAATCGGTCATCATCATTCATTTTAGGTTTCCTCACAATTTAATATAAAAAAAATTAAAGAAATCTTGAAAATCACTAAAAACAATTGACCGTTTTATCTTTATTAAACTATAAAAAAAAAACAAAGTATAACTGTAGTCTGCCCCAAAGAGTTCACTGGAACTGGAGTGAATTATTACTCGAAAAAAGTTTAATGCAGATAAAGGTAAAAAAAATTGTCCTCTTTTTATCCTATTTTCAGTTTGAAGATAAAAAAAAGGTAATGATTTAGTCAACTTATTCAGAAATGAACGCACACTCGAACGAGAGTGAATTCTAGCTCGAATTAAATCGAGATAAAAAATATTCACTTTATTGTCTTCATTAAGTAAGGATTTTCACCTTTTTACCTTCTTTTAATATTGACGATGTAAAAGCGAAGATTCAATCAACTGTAATAAATCAATATTCACTCGACCGAGAATGAATTGTAATTCGAAAAAGAAATTAAACGAAGATAAACAATGTTCACTTTACTTTCTTCATTAAGTACAATTTTTCACCTCTTCAACCTCTTCTAATATTGAAGATAAAAACTTCTTAAAGCTTCTTAAAGCTGACTAAAAGTGACGATTTAGTCATATTTAAGAAATAAATAATCACTCGAATTAGGGTGAATTACCACTCGAAGGAAATTTAATGAAGATTGAACGATTTTCATTCCATTATCTTCGTCAAATAAAAATTGTCACTTTCAAATATCGCGTTATAATATTGAAGATAAAAACGTTAAGATTTAGTCAACTTTAAAAAATGGTCACTGATCACTCGAACGAGAGTGAATTGTAATTCGGAAAAAAATTAAATGAAGATAAAAATGTTCGCTTTACATTCTTCATTAAGTAAAAATTTTAACCGTTTTACCTTCTTATCACTCGAAGGAAATTTAATCAAGATTGAAGATTTCCATTTCATCATCTATAAGTCAAATAAAATATGTTACTTTCTTATCGTCTTTTAATATTGAAAATAAAAACGTGAAGATTTATAGTCTATTAAGTTGTCTTGTCAACTTAATAGACTATACAAAGATGTATAGTCTATTATAATCTCTTAAGAAATGAATATTCACACGAACTAGAGTGAATTCCCACTCCAAGAAAATTTTTTTCACTCGAAAAAGTATTCACTCGAAGAAAATTTAATGATGATAAAACACTTTTACTCTAATGTCTAGTCAACTTTAAGAATATTCACATGAACTAGAGTGAAATCTCACTCTAAGAAACTGTAAGTTTTCACTTCGACACGTCTCTTGTATTTGCCATTGAAATTCCCATTAAAGTAGACAATTAACTATAAGAAACGAAATTGACCGAAAAACTGAAAGTGCTGCAGAAAATATAGACATTCGCGAAACTGGAGCATTTCATTCAATTACTTATCCAAGGAAAATGATGAAAGAAACTTTGAAATCTTAATACGGTTTCCGGAATGACTCGACGGCCTTTCAAGCGATTGTTATTTCTTTTAACCGGTTGTTTATAAATTTGTTCGACTGGCTTACAAAACTGCAATCGGTATCACTTCCAAAGAACTCGAATGTTACGTTCATTAGTCACTCGACAATTTGATAATTAACCAACCCGTAATCGAAGGGAAAATTGAATCGTTCCCTCATACTTGTATTTTGGTTTGTGCGATGAAAATGGTGTCAAATTTCAGTAACTTTGGATTCCTTTTAAAATAATCTTTATATTGGATTGATTATTCGTATAGGGAAAACTTTGATAATCGACGAAACTTGAGTCAATTGACAATGTAAGTAAATCAGTCTTTAAATTCACATCAATTGTCGAAAAATGAGAATCAAATTATGAAAAATAACAAAAAGAAAGAAAAAAACTATTTACTATTTCCAATTCATAAATATAAGCACATAAAATCGCTGATTTTCAACGAAGAATTCATTCTGTTTTATCAGTAATGTTTTCTGAATTTTAAAAGCACCATTTGAATTTTGTTGTTGTTATGTAACCCACTATCACGCTGCAATTCCCCTAATTTTGTGGGAAAATTATATATGTGAGAGTATTCGCAATAAAGAATTTTCAAAAGAGTTCATTATGAATTTTGTTCAAACTTTCTGCATCGCTTCATTCTGCTTCGAATCTTAAATTCAAACCGATAATTAAAATTGAATTCAAAAGTGAATAATTGTACACTTTGTAAGTAATCGTTATGTGTTCCTTAAGTGTACATTATGTGTTTGTTATGTATTCCTCAACCAGTCTTTAATAAACAATTCTACAGAAATGATGTAATTTAAATATTGAAAAAGTTCAAAATGAATATTGAAAAATGAATTGGACATAAAAGAGAATTTACATCCCGCAGGTAAACGAAAAAGAATTCAAAGGTCAAGAATCCGAATTCAGGATTATAATTATGAATTCTTTCCAATTCTGTAACAATGACGTGGATAGAAAAGAACTCATGACTACGTTTCTGAATTCGGATTCTTGGCGTTTTTGCTTGCTTGGATTCTATACTAATTTTGACTATAATGATTCGTAAAAACTCATAAGATGTGAATTTTGCATTCATTAAAAAAGTCCTTTCTGTAATGACTTCAAACAACAGGAAATAATTAAATGAATTTAATAATGACTTTCAGATTAAAAACGGGTTTGAAATAATTTGACAACAAAGTATGATATTTCGGAAAGTCATGTTTGCATTCTAAAAATTAAGACGGCGACCAATGAAAAACGAAAACAAGAGTTCAAATAGAGTACAGTAGTAAATGATTTACGTAAAGTCAATGATTACCTACGAATGAATGAATGATATAATTTCATTTTTAAATATGATTAGTTTTAATGAATTCATAATGAGTTCATAAAAAATAATTTTTGAAAGGATTCATTATGAACTGTTTTCGAACTTTACGTGTCAAAAATTGAAATTGAATTTGCGAAACTTAAAATTAATTTGTAAATTTATTTAATTAACAATTACCATACATATTTTTGTGGTTTTATAATAAAAACATTTTAAATACATTTTCTTTGGCTCTTTTTAATGAATTGAATATGAAGTCATTCAAATAAACTTGAAATATTACAAAAATGTAAAAAGTCAAATTTTACAAACGTTTGTAAAACTTGTTTTTTTTTTTTTTAATGAATTCAATGCGTTTTTTTAAACAGAATTTTCAAAAAATGGATTTTTAAAAAGTACAAAAGCAGAACGAAAAATTTTTGAAGAGGAATTAACTTCGAAGACACATGTAAAATAAATAAAATCGATATTCCGATTGCGGATTCGTAACTCGGTCAACGGAAATTAGGATCATTTGCATTTCAAAACAAATCCGACTAGATATTCAAATCGTTGACAGTTTGATTCGGAAGTTCTGTATTGTTGCATACCAATAACTCTAATTAGAACAGACATCGAGTCGTATAAAGGCTTTAAAAGTTGTGGAAAAAATCCATCTAATGCAAGAGTTTTAGATTATAATGCGAAATTTATATAGTTTTTCAAATTTGATAACTCTTTCTGCGGGGTCAAAAGGCATAAAAGCTCTAATTCTTTTATTCTTGTAGTGTTTTGAAAATCTTCGTTTATCCAAATTGAAATTTTGATGAAATCTAAAAATTAAAAGATTTTTATCACTCGAAAACTGTAACTCTAATTGACTCATCAGGTCCCACATGTCGTCTATATTCTCATCCTGAATTATCACTCTGTCTATTATGTATATTAACTGCACCAATAAAAAACAAATTCTTAATACATTTTGAAGTATGGTATAAACATGCGGCGTTTTCGAAAAATGGCGTCAAAAATGGAAATTTTCTTGGAAAGAATTTTCTTGGAAGTAACTATGCATATATATAGCTATACACATATAAAATTCCGACACATAATATCTGACTTAAATATTTATATTATGTGTCGGATTTTTTTTTTGTGTAAAGTAATTATGAAAAAACGGAGGTGAATTGAAAATTGACGACATTTAGACTTAATAATTTTCAAATCGATTTTTTTCAATTTTTTCTAAAATCAAAGCCAATTTTCGCAGTGGTTTTTTAATTCAATTTTGCAACATTTTTAATGTAATTTTCAATACGATTCAAAATTGTAATAAAATCAACAGTATCTTTCACAACTATTCGTAAAATCGATGTAAAATTAACCAAAGAATTTTTTTTTTAAATCCTGTATGGAAATTTTTTGAATCTATAAGTATTTGTAGATCTTTTGGAGTGCAAATTACCGATCCATCCATTCATACATAATAAGACTGGAAGTACTGAATTGTCAGTATTGAAGGAGTGAAATTCCAAAAGAAGTTTGTTGTTAACTTGGGAATATAATCATAAGTTCAAGTTTAAGAAAGAACTACGAATTCCTACCTTCGTTTTCTTACTTTTCATTCTTCTGGCAATCATCTTATGTACTTCTTATGCACCTTTAGTGTACTCCTTACGTACTTTTCGTCCACTCCTTATTTATTCTTTATTTACATCTCTCAAGTACTTCTTATATACTTCAAATGTACCTCTTGTCCACTTCACGTGTACTTCTATTCTGTACTTCTCCAATTCGTTTGACCAGCAACGAAAATCCACAAATGTTCCTCCTTTAACTTAAAAAAAAAAAGGCTAAATTTTTACAAAATTATTTATTTCTATGTTGAAAATTTTGAATTTTTATATATATATATACAAAGTGCTACAAAAGTATAGCTCGAGATTTACCAGAGGCCTGACACAGGAGACCTCTCGATTGACCCCTCGCCAGAAAAAGGAAACTTATCGCCTTCGACGGTATCATCGTTGGCCTAGCCGAACGTATAACCCTCGACCTGATTTACAATAATAACATAACATGAAAAGGCGATAAATTGTAAAAAAAAAAAGAGTCACCGCAGTCTTTTATAGATGCTTATACAGAGCCTGTGCGACACTTGGGACTGGAACTTATGACGAGACGATCAGCATCTACTTTTCCATCTCCGTCACCGTCACCATCTGCGACCATATGTCTCCTACCATACTCCTAATGAAAAGTACATAAGTAGGGGGTGTCTACATACACCGAACTATAAAAAGAGCAGTAACGATCAACCAAACGCTATTTCGTTTTCTAGTCGTCGCGAGCGAAGTGGAACGAGTGGACACGTTTTTTTTTAAGTTTCCAAGACCACGCGGACACTCTACCGAATCGTACGTAGCTGAGGTTACTGAATTCGTTTGCGTCCCTGTTCGTGAAGTATTTTCGAGAAAATCTGATAAAATTCGACCGGAATCTTGATTTAGTTTAAACGAGACGAGAGATCGGGAAAAAAAATCCATTATCATTTTTGTGGCATCGAAATGCGGCCATTTGCTGATTTGGTGATAAAGAGAATTGTGTTTTGGTCAGTTTTGCATTCGGAAACAGAGCAGGACTCGAAAAAAAAGTCAGTGTTTGAATTCGAAAAGTTCAAGAATTCCTTTGTTCAAAAATTCATCGTGAATTCAAAAGCTCTGCTTAATCGGCGGAAGTAAAAAGTTGATTAGAAAGAGTTGATAAAGTCAGCTTTTTTGTTTTAGTGTTTTTATAAGTGGTTCGTTTTGGAGTTCGTTTTTTGTTCAAATTTAAAAAAAGTTTTATTTACCAAATTTTTGTCGTTCTTTTTATTATTATTAATTTATAACGACTGGATTTATATTGTAATTGAACTGAATAAACGTTTCTTTTACTTGCACAAATGAACAGCGGGAAATCTTGTGAAGTGTAATTTAAAAATGTTTGTAATTTTCTAAACTTTACCCGTTAATAATTTATATAATTGGAAGCGAGACTGAGATTAACCGTTCTGTCATTTTATAAATAAATTTTTTATCGTTTTTTTCCAACTGTTGACCGTTCTTGTCGAATTTTGTCAGATTCCCATTGCTTTTCTGTTTTTAAACTGTTTCTAGTTTATAACAATTTATGTAATTTTTTTTGTTTTTATTCAAATATTGTTGATTTTCCAAAATATCGGTTCTTTCTAAATTAAATAGAAAATAGAATAATATAAAATATTATATATTTTTTTGAAAGTTTTTGTTCATTCACTTCTTTTTGTCAACTTTCTGTTACCTTTATGTTAGCTTTTGTTGTCTTTCATTAACTTTATAACGTTTATGTTAACTTTTATTACCTTTTTATTCATTTTTTGTTCCTTATCTTATTCTTTTGCAAACTTTTTTTTAGTTTTATGTTAGCTATTATTACCAGTTTATTAACTTCTATAATCTTTTTGTTAATGTTTTTGTTAGCTTTTGTTACCATTGTGTTAGATTTTGTTAGTTTTTAATTGACTTTCATAACCTTTAATTTTATTTAATTTTTATTACTTGTTTATATATTAACTTGTGTTTTTTTTTTTTTTTTTTTTTTTTTTTTTTTTTTTTGTTCTTTTTTTTTTTTGTTTTTGTTTTTTTTTTTTTTTTTTTTTTTTTTTATTGTATGTTTCACTTGGTTTTTTTTTTTTTTTTTTTTATTTTTGTTTATTTATTTCTTACTATTTTGTCAACTTTTTTTTTTAGCTTTATGTTAGCTTTCGTTGCCGGCTTATTAACTTTTATAAGCTTTTTATTAACTTTTGTTACTACTTTATTAACATTTTGTTTCATTAATTAATTCTACATCAGGTTATTAAATTTCTCCGGATTTCGTTAACTCTTTTCTATATTTTGTTACATTGCTGTTGACATGGTATTTTTTCAAAATTTTTGTTTATTCATTTCTTATACTTTTGCTAATGTTTTTTAGCTTTATGTTATAGCCTTTGTTACGTTTTTATTACCTTCTGCATAACATTTATGTCAACTTTTGTTATTTTTTTATGAACTATTGTTACTTTTTTATTAACGTTTTGTTCCATTACTCAATCATGTTATTAAATTCTTCCGGATTTTATTAACTCTTTTTTACTTTATTACATTTCAGTTGACATGGTATTTTTTCAAAATGCTTACTTTGTTAACTTTTTTGTTTTTTTATTAACTTTTTTTTTTGTACTAATCAATACTGCGTCATTTTGTCAAATTCCTCCGGATTCGTTAACTATATTCTGTTTTTTACTATTGATCAATTTTGACATTTTTATGAATTCTGTTAACAATTGTCTAGTTTAATCCATTTTTGTCTTCATTTCACGTCCAGTTCTCCAAAATAAAATCTATAAGTTTGTTTGTATTCAGATATTCCTAATGAAAATTAATCCTGCGTTTAATTTTGGTCACTGTTCAAAAGTTTCGTCTGATTTCATCCATTTCTACTTACTTCGTTAAGCATCGTGATTCTCTCGTTGACCTTTGTCAGACTTCTATCGTCAACATAATCGTGTGTTTTTGCCAAATCTTGTTGAAATTTATATAAAAGAAAAAATGGTTTGTTCTATAAATCAGAATATATTTTCCAACAAACAAAATAAAACAGTTGAGTTTAGGAAATATACATTTTCATTCCTTTTTTTTTAATATCGCATATTTTATCAACTAAACTCTTTCCCTACTCGTTCAAAGTCAATAAAAAAGAGTGGCATTCATTAACGCAATATTTTATAAACGAATATCAAATCACTTTCAAATGTTATCGAAATTTTCGTAACTTTCAATCTCGGATTTCTTGGAAATGTATAGCATGATAATTAAATTCCGGAGGCGCATATTCCACAAAAAAAAAAGATTCAAAAAAAAATATGCAGATCGAGTATAAGAACAAAAGTCACTGGCGATAATAAAATCGATAAAATTAAAAACTTATTACACTTTTTTACAAAATCAAATTTTTTATATTTGGCGTTTTTTTTTTTTTTTTTTTCTCTTTGACGTTATTTGAAACATTGTTTTAACACACCTTAAAATACGATCGAAACACATTCTTCGTTTATTTCAAAAACAATTTTTCGAAATCGTTGTAAAAAATCATTGTTTTTTCAGGATATCTAAGAATCTGAAATTTGAAAATTTACAATTTGCAATTGAGAGTTCGAGTATAGTTATAGTTCATAAAATTATGTTCCTGTTGAACATCTCAAACGCCAGTATTTTCCGCTAATTCACTATCGAGCTATTGACATATGAGATAAGAGAAAGAGAGGCAAAGAAAAATGTTTCTATCTGTTATTTCATCTGTTATATTTGATATAAATTTTTTTATTATTATTATCATTATATTACGTGTAAGTTACAAAAATAATACGTCATATGTACAAGATCGATCTGAAGTAAAGTGAACGAATAAAAAATGGACAGAAATTGAAGCGGAGGGTCGATACCCGAAATTCACGTCTTGGAAAAAATAAACTTTATTCTACCTTTTCACATTTTAAACGTTGTTATTAATGGCATTATTTTTGAAAGAAAGGTTATTGTTTCTAAGAAAAAAAAAAAAAAAAAAACAATTCAAACCAAACTAAAATCATTTATTTAATCATATTTTTATTATAAATCTTATTATAAATTTTCGAATTTATCGAAATTAAATTTGCAACGGCTATAATGATTATTGAAAAATCATGAAAAACAAACACACATGTATTTGACGTTGGATGATGAATTAAAAAAAAAAATTCAATCAATGAAGTTATACAGAATTCTTATCTCGAGAATGCGAATGGTCTTTGGTTGAAAACCAACATTTTTAAAGTGTTTTTTAGAAAAAAAAATTTCAATCGTCAACAAAATTTATTAAATTAATTATTTTTGTTCGTTTATATACTTTTTTTTTTTTTTTGGAACAATAACCTTTTATCTTCAATGATATATGACCCATCATGTCTCATATAAAAAAAGCGTACATGAATTTACAATTTTGAAAGTCGCTCTTCTATTTTTTGAAAAATATGTAAAAAAAACACGATTTTTCGACGTGACTTTTTATAAATTTGTTATAAAACAGTGACCATTTTTTATAAATTTGTTTATAAATAGAAACGCATTCTATATTCACTTAAAATGTCTCAGAAACGTGCGATCAATATGTCCTCTAAATGAATCTCGTTCTAGATTTTTTTTTTATCGTTTTACTACCAAAATGGCGGTCGATACGACGAATTTTTTCGAAATCGCAATAAATAATTCGATTCGGATAAAAAAGAAACTTTCAAGCGAAACTTATTACTATAAGTGGCGTTTAACCTCGCTAATTACGAATCTGAGATTAGTTTTGTTAAATTCAAGATGGCGGATGCAGTATGGCGGACGTAGAATTTTAGATTCATCGATCTTTATATGATTTTCAGTTTTTGTATGTTTCATGGTTAAAAAAAAATTATGCAATTTTTACTTATTGCAAAAGAGTGATCACATTTTAGAAATTCAAAATGGCGCGTCCAATATGGCGGGCGTAAAACGTTAAATATTCATAGATTTTTATGAATTATCTTGTAGACTTACTCTCGTATTCGATTATATAACGATTTAGTGCGATTTCGGAAAATTTCGACGAAAATAAATACGCCGAAAATATCATTATTAATGAACTATTAAAGTTTTACATTATCAGCTTTTATTTTAATTTTAAATCAAATTGAATGAATTTTCTTTACCGATCTTTATTTAGACAATGATTTTAGTAAAATAAAAATAATTGAATTAATGGATTTTGACATTTGAATCTAGAAAAATTGTCATTACAAAAATGTGAAATTTATATTAGAATGAATATCCAAATTATATATCATTTTTATTTTAAAACCAGTGGACTTTTTGATAACAATTGAGCACAGATCAGTTTTTATATCATGTCGAAAAATTTATAAATCGCCGAAAATTTTGCAAAATAAGTGATACAGGTCTGCTTTTTCCACTCCGATTCCATAAACGAATAAATAATTTAATTGCGAGATAGATCCGACCCGTTATATTGTCAGCAGTTTAGAAATTATTTCCTAAACTGGTACTTCCGATTCGACACAATAACCGTCGCCGTCTCGTGAATCTCTCTACGTTTCGTAAAATATCTGTCTGAGATAAATTGTTTGCCGTCGGGGCTAAAACGCTCGATTACATTCTAAAATATACAGCAGTGATTAATTCGATTCGTAACGATTTTTTTTTTTTTTTTTTTTTTTTTTTTTTGACGAAAATATCGAATACGAACATTTATTTGTTGAAAAAAGTCAAGTTCTGCGGTCTTGAATTCGAGCCGAAAGTATCTAAGAAACAATTTTTTGTTTGACTTTTTTTTTGTTATATGTGTTTTTTAGGATGTGTGTGTGTGTGTGTGGGTGTCAATTTTTGTCTGTACAGTTTTTATCAAAGTTGTTCTTATTTAATTTTTTGTTTGTTGAAATCAATTTTTATCTGCTTTTTTATAACATTATAACATTTTTTTGATTTTATCAACATTGCGGATTTTTCGCGTTGACTTTCCGTTAACTTTGATCGTGTTTCATCAACTGTTTGGTAATGTTTTTTTATACAATTCCATGGATTGATTTATTTGTCGTTTACTTTATTCATTTTCATAAAATGTCTTGCCTCTATTGGAGCATCAATTTTTATACGATTATGACATTGGCATATTATTGACTCATTAAATCTCGTTTAACACGAAACTGACATTTGACACGAGGTATCAATCGTTGGGTATTTTTGTAACGTGACATTTACGAACTATAATAACATATGTTATTAATTACAGGGTAACATTCGCTGTATCTGATAGCGCGAGACAAGGAAACAAAGGGTAGCCACCATGACGAGGAATACTTTTAGGTTGGCAGCCGCTGTCTGTCTTATTGGTAAAAACTTTTAATTATCTATATATGTATATTTATTTTTAAGTAAAGTGTGATTTTACTTGATTGATAAACGTTTTGGTATCTATATCAATTTGCACTCTACATCATTTTCGTGAAATTTTTTTATATTTATCATTTCTTTAAATTTCGTATTTTATTTTCTATTTTGTCTTTTCTCAGTTGAGTTTTTCTACCTTTGTTTTTTTTTTTTTTTTTTTTTTTTTTTCTTTTTTGTCTTTTCTCTGTTGAGTTTTTCTCCCGTTGTTTTTTTTTTTTTTTTTGTGAATTATGCATTTTGTAAAATTTTACTTTTTTCAATTTTAACTTTTGTCAATGTTGTCATTTTTCACTTAGCAATGTTTTTAATTTGACGTATTTTAAAATTTTGCTTTTATTAAATTTTGGCTCTTTATTATTGCATTGTGCCTTTGTAATTTTGTTTTTTTCTCAATTCAATTATGTCTTTTCTGAGTTCTGTCATTTCTGAATATATGTCTTTTTAATTTCGTCTTTTTGAATTTTGCATTATTTTCAATTATGCATTTATTTAAATATTGCTTGTATGAACTTTTGGCTTTTTAATTTTGTATTTTTTGTATTTTGTTTTGTTTTCAATTATACATTTTCTCAATTATGTCTTTTTTAACTTTGCATTGTTTTTAATTTTGCCTTTATTTAAATTTTTCTTTTATTAAACTCTTCTTTTGCATTTTTCCTTTTTCCGTCCTCCGTCATTTCTCATTTATGTCTTTTTAATTTTATCTTGTTTTCAGTTACAGCTTTCCTCAATTATATCTTTTTCCTATTTTGTCTTCTTTAACTTTGCATTGTTTTCAATTATGTCTTTTTAAACTTTGCAATTCCATTCAATTTTGCCTTTATTTAAATTTTGCTTCTATTAAATTTTGTCTTTTCTAAGTTCTGTCATTTCTCATTTATGTTTTTTTAATTCTGTGTTGTTTTCAATTATATCTTTTCTCAATTATGTCTTTTCTCAATTATGTCTTTTCCAAGTTCTGTCAATTCTCTTTTGACTTTTTAATTTTGTCTTTTTCTCAATTATGCCTTTTCTCAATTATATCTTTTTTCAATTTTGTCTTTTTTGACTTGCATTATTTTCAATTTTGCCTTTATTTAGATTTTGCTTTGATTAAATTTTAGACTTTTTAGTTCATTTTTCCGTTTTATTTTTGTCTTTTTTTATTTTTGCTTTTTCCTAATTATGTCTTTTTAATTTTGCTATATATTTTGCATGTATACATATGCGCTCGCTCGCGCGTTTGGTATTTTTAAAACAAGGGGCATCTTCTTTCATTTAGTTATTATAGTTTTATTATTTACTATCATTCACGTACGACTACTACTATTCTACGTTCTATATAGAGTGTTGAAATATAATCGAAAAACCTCTTTCTTAATGACTATTCTAGATGAAGTTTCAAGATCAATTCCAATAATTCGATCATTTTTTGAAACGCATCTCCTCGGTAAACTTGATCATAAACATATAATCATTTTATAGATTTCATCTTGATTTCAACTTCAACACCCGGTATACTTTAACTTTTAAAAAATACCTGTAAAAGTATAGAAGTACATATACATACTCAAAACAGAATACACACCTGTATTATATATATATATATATATATATATATGAGTTTAATTAATTCAGTTCCTTCTGGCGACAGGTTTTCTGGGCAGCATTTTAGCCCAGGAAGGTGTACCCAGTGTCAGCGACGTACTGTCGAAGGTGCAGGATCTATCGAATGTGCCAGGATTGCAAAACATCAGTCTAGCCAATTTGCCAGCCGTAGACAGTGCCACGAATTTAATGAAAAAGAAATGCGAACAAAACGGAGGTTCCACGGCTTTCGACACTGCCTATGCTGCTCATGGCAATCTGGCAAAGTGCGTGCAATCCCTGGTCAACGTGACCGAGCTCCAGGAGGAAATGGCCCAAGCCGCGCCCACCGGAGACCTGGACCTCGTCTTCAAGAAGTACTGCAGGAAGACGCCCATCTTCAAGGATTGCCTGACCAATTACACGTCATCCATTGAGCCATGCCTGGAGGCGATGGAACGCGAGAACATCAAAATCTTCCACAACATCACCGACTCCCTTCTGAAATTCGTTTGCTTCAAGGAAGGCGACAGAATTGCTCGTAAGCTAATTATGACTTTCATTTCTTTTGTTTCGTTTCTGAGCAATTTTTAATTATATCTTCATTTTTGAAATATTTCACATCGGGATTGCGTGAAAAAGACCTAACAGATTCTTGGCAATCCTAAAATGACAATAATACACAGTGCAGTTCGGTAATAGGGACATGGGCGACAAATTGGATTTTTCCAAGTTTTAATATTTTTTTCGCTCGTTTCTTCTTTCTTTATTTTTTTGTTTGTAATCGAAAATTTTGTCAATTTCCTTTAAATTAAAGACGTAAATTTCAAGTTTATCCAGTCGTCATTAATTATTCCATTTACTGCCTTAATTGTTGGCGATTTGCATCAAAGCTTTTGTGCCTTCTGTTGTGTCTTCTTTTGAAAAATTCGTTGATTTCTTTTTTTTTTTTTCATTCTTTCGTTATAATCACCTCGAACAATGAAGCTATAGGAAAAACACATCTTTTTAAACATACAGGGTGTCCGAGGACCAAGTTGCTATATTTTAAGCACTTCATCTATGCTGCATTTCAAACAAAGGAGATTTTTTTTTTTTTTAATTTGATCCCCCAGTAATGCATTGAAAGGTCAAAAAACGAATTAAAATGGATTCAAGTGGATTGAAATTGATTCATTTTCTATCCATTTAAATGCACTTGAATCCATTTTAATTCGTTTTTTGACCTTTCAATGCATTTTCGGTTACTGGGCCGACACATAGACAACTGGAACGACGAGTACTTTAAGTTGACCAATCCGGACGCTGGAACAAGCTACCAATGGCGGAGCCGCCTAGCGGCCTGATTGGCAAACTGACGTTGCTCGCCATTCCAATTCCATACAATTCGGATATGATTCTAATAAAATCAATTGTAATGAAAATTGCACGTATAGAACGAAGACGCGAAATATATGGCGCTTCCGAGACGCCGTGTATATAAGCACAAATTAAACAAAATTGTCTTGTAAAATTATTCTTAATTAATTGCCAATATCGATTCATTTTCGACAATATTCTGTCAGATTTCTTAATTGTATAGCCCTGGTAGGAACTTGACCGTTATGCGTTATTGTCCAGTTTCCCTGATTAAAAGTAAGTAAAGCGGTAAAAAATTAAACGCCAATTTTTGTCTGCTTCCTTATCTAGTCTTTCATCTGTTTCGTCTGTTTACTTCTGTCTTCATTTGTTTTGTCTGCTTTCCCTCTATTATCGTTTGCTTTCGTAATAGAAACATCGTCGCTTTGTTTATATGTTTAGTTGAAACACTTCACTTGTTATTATTGAAACGATGATAATTATTCTGACATCAGATTTTATCTGTTTCAATCCACTTTTATTAGTCACTTTGATATTTTACATTTACTGTTGTCAATTTTTCATCATATTCAATTTTTTATTACTCAATTTTAAATACATATGAAGAAGGATTAAAAAATCAATTCTACACACTTTCATCATTTTCAATTGATTTCAATTTCATTCAATGCTAACTATATATATACGAAACAGTTTAATCATTTTTAATATTATTTTATTGTTGTACTATTTTTTTATTTTTAGTTGAATTTGAATTAATATTCATAGGGTATACGTTTCAATTAAAATAGATTAAAGTAGATATATTCGTTGTCAATTGATTAATCTAGATTTGTAAATAATACGGGCTCATTAAAACAGATTGGAATGTTGAATCGATTTTAATTTACATAAAACGAATCGTAAAACAATCGGATGTGAGATATTTATTAGTGCTCAACGATTTGAATTAAAACGAATTCACGATATGTTTGCGCTACTAAAAGTCATTGTTTTTGGATTCAAATGAATCCAATTCAAATTGGCAGATTTACGTTCTTTTTGTTTGCTGACATTTTAAAAAATTGTTGCAAACATTGGCTTTCGGTTCCAATTTATCAAAGATCTCGCTTACTGTCAGAACGAAACAAAAATTTTAGAATGGGATTAAAACGAATTCGTTTCAATGTTGAATCGTATGACTTATATCCGTTTTTAATCTATTTTCTTGTAGCTTTGCTGGGTAGTCTATTTTCTTGTACAATCGAAAAAGGATTGAAATGAATAAGAATGCATTCGTTTCGTCATTTTGTCGCAGTTTCGACTGCTTTCAAATCTAAAAATATAATTTGCCTTTAAACTCATAAAGTTGTGAATGCTTCTCAATCATTTCGAAAACATTTGAATCCAAAAATGAGAAATTCTTATAATTTAAAAATGTAGACAATGCATTCAAATATATTTATATATATATAAACAAAAAAATAAAAAATCCTTAAAATTGAGGGACTGATATAGAATTGGGATGCTTAAAACTTTCTTTTCAGTACAGGTAAAAAATCGTGTACACAATGAGTACAGAAAATGCTCATTAAGAAATCCCAACTGACAAATTTATGAACCAATTTCTTTATAAACTCAAATAAAACTACTAAAAAAAAAAAAAAAAACACTTTAAAATCGCGCATAGAAATTTACATATAAGAGTACTCATTAAGAGCACTTTTTGAACTCTTTCTGTACAACTTTTCTACCTCTGTATGAGTTGGGATCCGTGTAGAATCTCTGAAATTTGACGTATGATACGAATACAGATTTGTGTTTTATAAATTACGACATTAATGCATATACTAACTGCGACTAGCTGATGTACACGTATCGTGTTTATGTATATGGGGAAAAAAAAGTAAATGATCGATTATATATCTTCTAATCGATTTTATTTGTCAGTGTTCATTGCGGCCGGCGGACCAGAATGCTTCAAATCTAAACAACAAGCCATGCAGAATTGTGCGAATGCCACGTACGGCGGTTACCTTCCGAGCTCCGGTCTACTGGGACAGATTAACAACATCCCATCCCTCACTTTTAACGAGAAATCTTGCGGGTAAGTTAAAATAAATCTCCAACGATAATAACTCGAGTTCGAAAGTATTGACATGAATTCAAATCTATACTTCAATACATCCCAATCCATTTAAATCCACGAATATTACTTATAAATTGTCTTCCACGCTTTTCAATTCATTTGCTGGGATTCATTCGTATTAATAAACTTGTCCAGATGGATCATTAAAACAAATTAAAATGAATTAAAATGAATTGGGCTGAATTCGAATTTTTAATCCACTTTTTGAGGACATAGTACTAAAAGTAGCGTGGGTGTTCTTAAAATGGAAAGAATACCAGCAAAAAAAAAATGGATTGAAAAGCATAGAGATGGATTTAATCTGTCCGAATTATTGAATCTAATTTAGTAAAATGTTGAATCTTTTCCTACCTAAATATAATAAACCGACATTTCAGTGGCCACAGTAAACGAAAGTGCATTGACAGGTCAAAAGATGAATTGAAACGGATTCGAGTGGATTTGAATGAATTAATTTTTAGTCTTTTATACCTCTTGTGGCTAAATTTGATTTTCTTTCACTTCGTGATCATCCAATCGTTAATAAAATTTCCCATTTCTTTCAGTGATATGGCGAAATTCCAGACATGCATCGTCAAGGAACTGGAAGGCTGCGTGGACCCAACACCGGCCAACTTGCTTGATTCCATCTTCACTTTCATCAAGAAAGTTACGCCGTGTTCATCGAACTAATCACTCGCTAAAATAAAATCAATGAATTTTTAAATTGTGATATAAGCGCAACTTTTTCCTCATCTATCATTGTAAAGACAGCGCTCAATTTTATGAGCAGCTGATATAACGCGATATAATTCAACGTCACTATACATTTTATGTACGCTACACATTACATGGAAATATATTCGTATATCCATATCATTTAGGTTATTATGTGCGCTTATGTTATTTCGACCAAAGCTTTTGTAATTTTGTTAATCGAATATATAATATCTCAATATATTACAAATATACCGAGAAGATCGTACAGATGAGATGTCCATTTTATTTCTAGACATAGAAATGAATTACAATAGAACCTCACAAATTTAGACTCTTCTCCTCGATCGCTTTCAACCCCCAGTTTCTTGACACACATTAGCATTGCCCATCTTCTGTATCGTTTTATTTATGTATGTTAGAGGAGGTAAAGGGACAAGAAACATGGAATGGACCGTCTAAATACGAGAGGCTCTATACATCATCGATTTAGTTGAAACTGGCGAAGGTCTAAATTCGGGAGGTTCTATCCTACTTCTGAAGTATAAGAGAGGAATGACGCGATGGGCTTGACCAATCACATCTACGCAGTTGATAACCAGGTATCCAATTAGGTTCAAGGAACAATAATATATATATTTTTATTTTGTAACAATTAAGGCCGCTTACAAGCTCAAAAAGCACCTACTTGTAAACAATTTTTTCGAGTTTTTTCTATTACTATATGACGTCAGGCCTTATATATAATTATAATGATTTTAGAAAGTTATGTAGAAGACAAATGCGGTTGTATTTTTGCTTTTGCAACTTTCAGAACGGCAAATAATGGATATTCAAAGTCGAATAACTCGAACGAAAAATTTAGCTTTGACAGGACCTTCCCATTGGCATACCCAGTAAATGGAAAAGGATTGAATAGTCAGGAATGGTCAGGAAATTGGATTGAAAATGACAGGTCAGGATGATTCACTTCCATGAACGTGAACGTGAATATCCTTTCATGAACGTGAATCCTTCTCAATCATTTTCAATCCAATTTCTGACTTTGTACCACCTTTGAAGAGTCCGTATATACATTGCGCACAATCTTTTAGTCGTTTTTAAAGTGATCAAATTTCTTTATAATAATAAGTGCACTTTCGTTTTGTAATTTGCAAATTATAATTCCCTCTCTTTCTCCTAGGATTTAAACTATATATACTTGATAACTATATAAACACTTGATAGGTGTATCAAGAATTTGTGTAACTTTTTAATGTTATTTTAACATTTATTAAATATTTTTTTTATAATTTATTTTTTAAAGAAAATGATTTCTGAAATATGTTTATAATGTTATTTAAATATTTATTGAATATTATTTTTTTATTATTATTTACGTATATTTAAACAAATGGTTTCTTATAATATTTAAAAAATGTTTATGTGTTTTACTCCGTTTGTGACTTTGGCGGTATCATTTCTTACCCAAATAATTGAAATATTGAATAATTTTGCACCAATGATTGGTATTTTTAATTTCTGTAATAATTGAGCAATATTATTTATTGTTATTATAAGAAAATAAACCTCACAAATTTTAAGAATTAACTACGGGCTTAGCCTTCGGCCGCACCCGCTCACCGCACATCATTCGTTTATAATTGATCTGCAATATATATAAGTATCAAAATGTATATACATTCAACTATACATCATGTTGACATCAACGTGCATTAATTACTATGGCCATTTATATATAATATTTTCATGTACAATTATGGTTTGAAACGTCGACATTTAATGAAAAAAAAAATTGAAAATAAACATTTTCAAACGTTCGACTCCTCACCGCAGTAGCTACGCTGAAATATTATTAAAGGGAATATTATTACAATTATTATGTGTACTAACAACTCAGAATTATGGTACACGACGTGATTTTTTTCAAGTAATTCTCATATTTTCTGAACTTCTAATTGATCGATTAAAAAAAAACCGATGACTGTTCGATTCGGTATTTTTGTCCGAATAGTCTGAATACTCATTTTTGTTAATTGTATTAACAAAACTATACAGTAATTTCAAGTTAGTTACAACTTTTATTTTCTTGAAAGTTTGATCAGTGTTTCGTCTATTATTAAACTATTCTAATCAATCGATTAAAAAACACTAAAGACCGTACGTTTCGGTATTTTTGTCCGAATAGTTCGAATTTTCATTTTTGATAATTGTTCAAAATTTAAGGAAACGACAGTAATTTGAAGTTAAGATGCAAGATGTTTTTTTCGAAAAGTTGGGTCGGCATTTCTTCTCCCATTTCTACACCCTAGTATGGACGATATATTCCAAAATCTAATCAGTTCTGCTTCTGAGCCCGAGCTTAGCTATAAAAACAGTTTAACAAAATTTCTATACATTTCGAACAGTATAAATATAATATATATGTGATATATTGAAAACAAAGTAGTAATTTTGTATCCGAAGTAATGCTACGTTCTTTCGATAGCTATATTGAAGTATTTATAATTTTTTAAAATAAAATTAAACGTTGAGGAAAGATTTGGTTTTATTGACATTCAGAATCGAACTATAATTATATTTCGATTTTATTATTTTGTCGTTGCTGAACAACGACAAAAGAAGTGCGAGTATTCAAAAGACGTATATATACTTTTATGAAACATTACAAATATATATTCTTTTTTCATACGATTTCATTTCGCTGTACTATATCGAAAACATTCGAATAGACGCGTGCGACGCGTGTATGGTGCGATTATATGTTAATGGTTTTCAAAAGTGAGGTTATGTACGTTTTAAATAATTATACGCGGAAACGACATATTGAATGCATAATTCTGTCTATTGTACGTATGAAAACGTTTAAAAACGATTAATTTCTTACGAAAATTGGTTAAATTTCATTCGAAAGTGGAAACAAATCCAATAATGCTCGTCGTTGAAAATTTTGCACCATGATCTCGCTCGTTTATCGCGAATTAAATATATAATTAACTTTTCCCGCCAATATTGTATAATACCAGACGCACATCGCGAGAATTACTGAAATCGTTTGCGATTTTCCCGTCACGAAGTGGACGATCGTTTATTGCGAATCTTTTTCAAATTGATATTTTCTGCAAGAATATATTTCCGTTACGATAAATATAATTAATTATATTGTACGATGCGAAATAATAATACCCATATACATATATTATAATTATTAATTATAACATCAGTTTCACCAAAACATTTACTAGATGCAGAATTCGCGGAACCAAGTGCATGAAAATTCATGAGATTGCCATTTGCGATGGTGTGTCAAACAATATATGTATGTACATAGACGCACTTTTTACACTAGACCCGCTAGTATATAAAAAAAAAGAAGTGTATATATGTAAATCGAAGTTTTGGAACGCACGAGTCGTGTAGTGGCGGCAATGCGCTACCGCGCTTGCGCAGAATACCAGATTCGCGAAAATGGCCGACAGCGAGAGGAGAGGGGGTTGAAGTGGAAAAAGCGGGAGAAGAGCGAGGGGGTTGATTGACGGACGATGATCATGTGGACCGTAACGACGTGAAGCTGCTCCCCTTTGGTCGTTCGCTCTGTTATATATATATAAGAGCGAGACAGAGCGACATGAATGTCGTCAGCGGGAAAATCGTATATGTATGTATATAGAGAAGAAGGAAAACGAACGGACAGGTGCTGGAAGAAAAGAGGGATGGAGACACTTCCACCTCCACTATACCACGCGGCGCGCACCTCGACAACGCGCTCGCGCACGCCGTTTCTTACGCGTATATCCCCCCCTCCCCCCGAGAAGCGAGCAAGCAGCAGAAAAGTCGACACACGCCAGTGGTACTTGAGAAAGCCCCCCGTTGGCTGTCTCGACGTCCTCGACGTGTATGCATTGAGTTGATTCCCGCATCATGTTAATAAGTTTATGTCAAATTTTCATTAAAAATTCACGCAGTGCATTCAGTATACGAAAGAAAATTACAAGTGCAAGACATTTACCCTCTTGATCGAGTATTTCTTTTAGTCTCAATTGTGCAATAGGAAGCAAGAATGCCAGGCAAAGGGGGCAGAAAGGGGAAATCTGGTATGTACCGCGCATAATTTCAGGCACGACAATAATACCCAAAATCGAAATCTCTATGCGTCCATTATTGTCGAGATTCACGCGCGAAAATCCGCCAGAATCGAGAGAGAGCGCGCAATTTTCTGATGGGTACGAATACGAAGGGAAAGAGACCACGAGGAGGATCCTTGAGCATGTCTCGATTCTCTCCTTACGGGCCTTTGCCTCGTAGCTGCGATTTTTTTCATTTCAACCTTATAATTGCGTCACTGGTTATTTTTAAACCAGCCTCGCAAGCTCGAATGCGAGAAAGGGATCGAAGGCCCCCGGATGTTTCGCTAATTGCGCCATGTATAAAAGGCGCGATCGAAAAATGCTCGAAAACGTCGATTTACCTCGCGCGCGATCCTCCCTCTCTCTCTGACTCCCGCACGAGCACCATCTTCCTACCTTGTCTTCGTCTTGATTTTCGTACAGTCGTTTTCGAGGGTACACCCTGGATGAGAGAAACGGAGTGACACCGTATCCGGATGCTCAAAATGGTGCCCTTTGCCCCGTTTCCTTTTATATATACGATCTAAATGAATTTCCGTATGCTGCTGCACGAAACACGCTCTCTCCTCGCCTTATGCTTGCGCGACGATGAGCAATCGGATGCAATTTTACCAGCGACATCATCCTCGTGTCAGCTTTATCGCCACACCCAACCCCTTCGATTACTATAGCCCCCGTGCGATCGTAAACTTTGTGAAAATCATTGCAATTGTCAAAGTCCATTGAAATGTCTCGCGTTATCATCCACCTTGTCAATCGCCAAAGCTGTCAGTACGTTGGGTTTCCTAATTGCACCTTGCAGCGATGCTCCTAATTGAATTAGCGAATGACGGATTATTTTTTGACGTTTCATACAAGTCGGAAGCCTTGCGTTTCTGGCTTTTTGCACGAGTGACACGACCTTGGAAACATATGGATTGGTCTTAAACGAATCAATAAAAAAACCATCTTAGCGAGATTCCGCTAATCTTTTCAGGGATAAGGCAGTTTTCCTCGTCTCATTTAATTCCTCATTTTGAGAATGTAATTTGTTCTGTTATTTTAAATACATTTTTTTTTTTTTTTTTTTAATATTCATTTAATATTTTCGAAATGTTACTGTCAATGTGTGACAGAACAAAACAAATTCGAAAAAAATTGAATATTTGCTACTTCCGTAATAAGAAACTTGAATTAAATTACAATGAAGAGTAAAGGATATCCATATTGCTCATATTCATAATGCATTTCTTACATGAGTCACCTACACATTGCACGTCCAACATTAAAAGTGGTTCATTTTGCACAAAATACATAATCATGCGTGTTAAATAATAATGACTATTTACGTTTATTTACAATTTTTATATATTAAAAATTAAATTTCACAGAAAGATCAATATTCAACGACTTTTCAACTTAATTTGAAACGGATAGTAACAAATGTTTATATGTTTTTACCTATATGTCCTATTACATTTGTATATTTATTTTTATTTTATTTCATTTCAGAAATTTTAAGATCCTTTACGATAAACATAATTAATAATAGCACTATAGTTATGTAAAAATTTTTTTATTTTTTTTTATTTATATAACATCAACTTTTATGAACCCATATGGCACTAATTTGCGACGAAAACTTTATAAAGGTGTAATCTGAACCACTTGAGCATTGGTCTTATTAGATACTGGTGTTTATAAATAAATTCAAAGGTGTCCCCATGCCGGAACCAGGGACCTTCTGTTTACAAATCCGATACTCTAAGCCACCACCGCTCTTATATATGAAATTAGTAGTTTTCTACAAACTTTAGTAATAATAATATAATAATATTGCTGAAAAATAATTGGCAGGTCACCAAGCGGGGAAAAGGATTGAAGCGACATCGGACGAAGACTCTGTGAATGATGCGTGCAGTATCATCAGTGGTCAATCGGACAATCGCAGCGTCCTCGATGATGTCAACGATAATGAAGTGGATGAGGTGGCGCAGCAGGAAACATTTGAAGAGAAGTTAAAAGAGATCATTGATGGACTGACACAAAAGAACGCGAAAGGTAGAATCTCTTGCTTCAATGGGATCGAGAAAACCTTTGCCCTCAAGTATGTCCCTGACTTCATAGAAGATAGAAAAATGACTATTGTGGATTCCATCGAGCGCAGCTTAAAGAAAGGTCGCGGCGAAGAGCAATGCACTGCAGCGAGGCTGAGTAGTTCGCTTTGCATTCAATTAGGAGCATATGAAAGTGCTGAGAATGTTTGTAAAGATGTCAGGCCTACTTTGACATTCATTGCCAATGACAATACAGCGTCACTGACTGGCAGAGCTGAAGTAAATATCCTTCACTTATAAGTTAATTAAAAGAAATTTTCTTTCTTATTTATGTTTAAACTAATTAATAATATCCATTAGTGTTGTTGGGCTTTGAGTATGAATCAATTTCTATCTGGGGACGATGCAAGCGACACTGTAGAAATTACGCAACTTCTCTGCAATATCTTTGCTGGTTCATATTTAAAAGGAAATGGAGCTGTAGCCACAGTTTCGGCAGAAGTGGCTAATCTTCATGCAGCCGCCATCTCTGCTTGGACACTATTATTAACAGTCATGGCACCTTCGGAAATTTATAATTTAATAAGCAGCGAACGAACCAGCAACTATTTACCGTAAGTTCATAAAAAGATGGTCTTTATAACTTCTTGTCCGTCATAAGAAAAAGATTTTTATTTCTTTGTCATTTATAAATAAGTTACCTTTTCAAAATCTTAATGAAAAAACAGTGTAAAGAATGAAATTCATGCCACTTTTGCTTTATGTTGATTTAACATTTGCCTCAATAACATTTCATTCCCTTTAAATGTTTTAGATCTCTCAACAAATTAAAAGAATTATTGCAATCACCACACTTGGATGTGCGTATATCGGCTGGCGAAGCTTTAGCAGTTATATTTGAGCTTGGGCGAGAATATGACGAAGATTACGAACAAGAATGGGCATTTGATGTAATAGACATACTCAAAGATTTAGCAACAGATTCAAATAAGTTCAGAGCGAAAAAAGATCGCAAACAACAGCGTGCCAGTTTCCGCGACATTCTGCGGTATATCGAGGTAAAATATTCGTTATTGAAATGAAAATCATCGTGAATAATTAATAAATGATAAACGAACAATTTCATGAAATAAGAATCTCTAAAATCTTTAGGAGGATGTTATTCCGGAAACCCAAGTGAAATTTGGAAAGGAAGTCTTGTATCTAGAGGGATGGTGTGCGCGTACTCAGTACAATGCTTGCTGCAGATTGCTCGGTCCAGGTATAAACATCCACCTGGCAGAAAATCAGCTTTTGCGGGAAATTTTTCATCTCGGAAATACAGTAATGTCCTTACCGCCATCTCAGAAGACGAGTAAACTTGAAAGAGTAAGTTTCGATCAAATTTTTACAATTACTTGTCACTTCCTTTTGTTGACATTATAGAACTTTCGCAAATGTACTTTTAACATGATTAATAATGTATATCTTTATTTTACATTGCAGACTTTAATGAACGCTGCAGCATTTAAGGCTCGTACTATTCAGCGAAACAAGAACCGTGATAAGCGCTCTGCTGCCTTAGCGACTTAAATTTTTGTAAACATTGATTTGGACCTTATTGCGTTACTTTCTTTTAAATTCGCGACATTATTGTATGTTTTTATTTATTGCAACCGTGAAATAATTAGTAAAAAATTCTATGTTGTTTTTACTTTTGTTAATGAAATTCAAAATTTATTTCGTGGTTCATAACATACGTCGACCATTCTCAAAATTGAAAGCACGCGACTTGGTTTCCAAAGACCGTTAGATAGCATAATGTGTAAAATCATTCGAATATTTTCGATTAGATTCACGTGTATGTACATAATCTGTATATACAGCTGGTTCTGTTGATCTGTTATTTTTAATTTTTAGATAGGTAGACAATTTGTTTTTGTCAAATGAGTCGGCGTACTCGTTTGACGTACATTAATGTTAATTTGAACATTAATTATGCTTCGACTTCAACAAACAACCAAGTACAGCATTTAAATAATGTACGTAACAACTCTATTAAAGAAATGACGTGTACTTTCACAAAACTTGCATTCATTGCCAAACCGTCTGATTATGTTTCTATTATTTTAGAAATGTTTTCGATGCTTTAGAAAAGGCGAGAAAAATTTAGTTATAAAAAATTATTTTGTATGCATAATTTCGCATTTAAAATTTTATATGAAATATTTACTGCGTTTCGATTGGAATTCATCGACCAACAAGCATTAAAAACCAATTATCTCTTTAAGAAGCACAAAAAAGTTAATTTTTATTTATTCTCCGAACATTGTTATTTTTCTACTTGTACGCATTATTTTAAATGAGCATGGAATGTTTTCCGATGCATTGAAATTTATTGTATTTGTATTTGAGCAATGCCTTGTATAATGATCAAGTTTACGATGTACATATATTTACTGAGCGTATATACAAGGCTTAGCAAATTTTCGTCTTTACAATGTCGCAAATAAATATTCAGTACTTTATTCGACGATCAAATAGACGTACGTACTAAATTATCCCAGTGTATATGAATAATTAATATCTTTTTTACAAAATGACAGATACACGCGCAAAAAAAGCGTAATGAGAAATTTAGAACGTACGCCAACAAATGTAAATGCTTGAAGTGTGCTTCTCGACAATTCGAAACATGATAGAAATGAGCAACGTAAAAAGTATAGTCTACGAGAACACGGCCATCCTGTCTACACGTGAAGCGCGAGAGTTTGATTTTTGAATTCTTTTTCTGAGAGCATGTGCCATCGATAGCCCAAGATTTTCGACGTTTCTCTTTCTGTGTTTTCGTAACTGTTGCTGTTTTCTTTAATCCACTGTTGATGCACCTGAGACCAATCCTCTGTATTCAACCAGTATTGATCGCATTTTTTCAACACTACATTACGTCTTACGTATAAGCGACGTAACGCCTTTGCCGTCGACACTATTTCTAATATCGTAGCTGTTGATATTTTATCTCGAATCATCTGCAGAGAATGTTTCAATTTTAAAAAAATCTCATTCTAGCCGACCAAAACAACTTTGCACACGACACAAAAGCACAATATTTTCTCAGAATTGTTATGCTCCGTTTATGTACTTTGACATGCGACTCTATGCATAAATCATGTAAAAATTTGTTCCACTTTGTATTAATGGAGTACAATGCGATGCGGAGATGCGCTATTTTTTGTTTAATGAACTGCATACAGGCTTGTTTATTTTGTTATAAACTTCAGCAAATTCAAATTTGTATTTCAATATTGATTTGGAATTAGTTAAAACCAAAGTTTAGCAAAACGCAGAGTTTGGTATTTCAGGTATTTTTGAAGGAAGAAATGTAAGTATGCAGCAGAACGAGGAGATCTGTGGAAATCACAATAGTGACTCATATTCTTAATTTCTAAGAATTGAGTTAGACAAATTGAAGTAAAGATTGTTGCATTAATGCCACACAAACGTTATTGTGTTAGTTGACAGTTAAGAAACATAAGTGCAATGAAGTTTAGAATTTCACCAATGTATGAAGATTGGGACACATTTTGCAGAATCTCACAATCGTATCGTCTATTCTTTTAGGGAAGGTCTTGTCTAAGTAATACCTAGTCAGTCCTTTAAAAGCGTAAATTTTTAACGTTGAAGCAAAATAAACTGCATGATCTATGATCAATGCGTAAGGTACCTGCAATCATAGAATTAAAAATCATTTAAACGAGATCATTGGAATGGAAATATTTTGCATTTATCTAATGATATGGTACGTATACGAACAGGGGTATTTGGATTATCGAGTACAATGCTGGAACAGGGAATTACGCTGTGTTCCAATGGATTTAAGGGCAATACAGCATCAGATGATTTTTGACTTTCTATCTCGAAATGAACTTTGAGATTGGGATTGTTCTTTCGCATCTTCAACCATGATGATTTTGTCGGCTGAAAGATTGGATATTTGAATGGTCGAAAGAATTCAAGATATTGCAATTTATAAATATGAAATAACTACTCAATTTTAATGTTATTATATATAATACCAAATATACGACGTCGTCTTTAGGACTGTAACGATTTTGAACTATATGCAGATGCTGAAGTTTTGTGTAGCCCAAAAGTTCAATTACATCCTCGTGAAGATTCTGTGGACTGATGACCAGTGTCTAAACAAATATGTGAAAATTAAATAATCAGACGTTTTTGGATGAATTCGTTAAACAGTTGGAATAAAAAAAATGCATTTCTACAGTATGCAAAAGTAAATAAGAAACAAAATGTAACTTACATTCAGGTTCAGAAATACTCCAATATGTAAAAGAGGACAATGATATCGTGTGGCATTTATTAACACAAGTTTGGATAACGTCTGAGTACAATCAGCGCATATGTCATCCATCAAGTGTAAAGCTTCCTTATTGTCTAACATAAGGTCTATCAGTTCCAAACATTTTATATTCTCCAAGTTTCTCATTAATCTCTTCAGAGCTTCAAGTAACTTTCCACCCGTGCCGAACAATCTAATTCTTTCTGGATTGTCCCTATTGGCCATATTACAAAGGAAGGTAAATTTCAGTCTTCGAATATGCGTACCGACTCCAGTGTTATCGGGTCTTTGCATCTCAGTGTACCATGAAATCATGTTCATAAATTCGTAAAGATTGTAAAAGTTTAGCATAGGCTCAAAAATGAGGTTCCTGAAGTTTTTGCCCACTTTATTGATACAAATCGACGTTCTTGCATGATCCAAAATATACTGCCAGCCACTGTAGTAATTAAATTTGCCCCTCGTTAGCGTAGTGTCCTCCAGGGTAAATGTCGACCAAACTTTCTGTAGAAAGAAAGCCCGATACCAAGACTTGCACACAAGAGAAGCATTATATCGCTCTCTTATCGTCAAGTAAGAAAATATTTCTTCTAGAAGAATATCCGGGATGTAACTCCAAGCGCTGAATTCAGATCCTTCGCTTAATGAATCTACTTCTGTGTCGACATCTGAAGCTAATGTTTTAGCATCGAAAAAGTAAGTAATTTATCGATATATTGAACTATACATATATTAACAATTTGTATATATATGCATACGAGTACGTAATATAGAGAGTTTATTATAACTTAAACATATGTTATTGAAAGTTATGCTTTACTGCGTCAAAGCGAATTTAATAAAACGTAATAAAAAAACAATGAATTTCTTTAAACTCCTAACCTAAGATTAATTTTTGTAAAATCTTGAAAAAAAAAGTATGCGTTACCTTGCTCCATATCTCAGCGAATTTTAAACGGAGCCGCAATCACCGCACTTTGATTTTTCTTGATCGGTATATAATATATCATTTGATTGCGTATCACATTTAAACTTATAGATTAACGCTGGTCAAGGCATTTTGTATGCAATATTTCTAAAAATACTATAAATAGAAAGAGTGGGAATAAAGTCTCCGAAGTATTATTATATAGGCGTCGATAACACATTACGTATATATGTATATGTTTCGCGTATTTTCGGATAAGAAAATCTAGCACTTTGCATCGGAAACTGCGATCCTTCAATTTTGCTCGTGAAATCCCAAGTTTGATATATTTGTAAAAAATTCAAGTGCAGTAAAGAAAATGTGATTTCAAATTTCACAGCGATGTGGGCGCCCACGCTCCAGTGCGTGCGCACAGTCGTCCTATAATTTGCGCACCTATGCATATATAGGTGCGTGTCACGTATATATATGTATTATATGCATGCGTGTGTAAGCTCTGCGCATGTTTGTAAACACAAAACACAAACACAGTGTTTACATCATAAGGATCATACGCGCGCGAGTGATTAGTACCTGGAATGGAATTACCGCAAAACGCGAGAGAGTTGCCGCTGAAAAATTTAAAAGCCTTTAAACCGGTTCGGTATATAATAGGGTGACCCGGGTAACCGTAAAAACGTTAAAAAACCGTGATGGTCAATAGGGATAGGAGATACACACATTAAGACCGGTACACATATATATATATATGAAGTTATAAAACAATGCGCATTTGTGGTGGAAATTCAAATGTCTTTGCGGTGCCACTGGTCCTATACTTTATCAACCAGTTTCACGAGGGTTGAATCTGATGGGTATACTAACGAGAAAAAACGCGTATTACTAACGTCAATCAACCTGGGAAAGTACATATAAATATACGTGTGCGTGACAAAGTGTAGGGCAAATTAATCAAGAAATTCTAATTCCCGCCAACATTACGGTTGGTTGTCTATACTGCGCATTTCCTATTTGCTTTACCCTTTATCTCTTTTATTTTGTTATTCTCGGAGTTCTAACAGGTTACAGCACCAGACAGCGCTTACTATAGCAGGTGTACATTTTGTGCATTTGTGCGTTGAACTGTTGAAACATGCGGTGGAAGTGGGTGAAAGGTTGAAGCAAAAAAATATATTTGAACCTCAGGAAATTCGTCAGTGCCAGTTCTGTGACAAGAATTTAGATATAAGCTAAACGACTACAAGGTTATACATTTATAGTTGAGTTGATTGTACAATTTCAAGAGTTACCCAAGTATTTGCTAGTGGGAAACCAAATCCAAGAGTTTAAAAATGTCAGATCTAATTGATTTTGGCAGTCCTGATGAAAAAAGTAAGAACCCATCGTTGGCAATGCCCCTGATTCCGGCACCTCAAAGTCCCTCCAGTGAGCCATCAAGTTCTATTAAAAATGATATTTTAATTCCATGTGACGTAAAGCCTAGTACCATCAATAACCCTTTCGACAAAATCCTAAACGAAACTGTGGAATACAATCAGAAGAAAGGGGACCCTTTTGAAAATATAATGCAGAAAGCGATGAAATCTAGAAGCAGCAGTTTCAGATCAAGTAGGGAAGTAAACAATGACAACCTAATTAGGCATTCCAAGTATTCGGATAGTTCAAAAATGAATAAAACCTTAGACAATTATTTCACTGCGTCAAATTTTGCAGTTCATACGAAAATTCCTGTTGATCCGTGCAGTCCAAGCAAAACTAAGCCGAATATAAATATCTGTCCAGCTTCTCCATCTTCAGCCAACTTGTCAATCTTGAATTATTCTGCGATGAATGATTCGCTATCTGAAGCAAGCAGTGCAGAAATTAACAGTAAACAGGAGAATAAGAAAAATGTCGATCACATTCTTAGCAGATCTGTTTTACAAGAAAATTTTTTACGGTCATCTAACAAATGTCAATCTCGGAGGTCGTTGTCAGTTACAGATGTACCTAGTAATAATTTAAACTCAGTAGAAAGTAATTCACAAACATTTCCATCCTTTGTTTTTGAAGATCCATTAAATTTAGGATTTCGTAAAGCGAGTGCAACGAGTAGTGACAAAAGTAACGTTTCTAACAGTCTGAATGCCCAGGCTGCTGACTATTCCCTTAGATCATATTCTCGTGACAGATTCCCTGAAAGTGACACGTCTGCATTTTCACAGTTTTCAAATATATCTTCAATACCAAAAATACCATCGGCTTCTTCATTCAATTCTTCAAGTTCAGTCTTTTCTAATGGCCCTATGAACAGGGCGTATATAGGTGATAATTTGAACATTAAGCCTTCGAAGTATGCTGAAGAAAGAAATATACAATCTGTATCTGATATCTCAGATTTGAAAAAAAAATATATGGCAATTAAAGCAAGGATGTCTCAAAGTTTAATGTCAAATGATTTGCGAAGTGATTCCTCATTGTTAAAGGATACTAATGATGCGAGAAACAAATCCGATTTTATAGTTGATCCTTTCAAAAAGCCACAGGAGAAATTGGATACAAAACTGATTGATGTTGATGTATTTGTTCCGGATCCAACGCCTGATTTATCAACGGAACAATCTTCATCTTCAATCTCCCATAGTTCCTCAGATGATGTCTTAGTTGTAAGTATTTATTATGTATTATTGCACAAATTTATTAGACAACTTTCATATGTAGCTATAAAAAATATAATGCAAAATGTATTGCTGTTAGGTTAACAAAAAACTCGACAAATCCATACTTCTTGCAGCGAGGACTCTTGCAAAAACATTTGAGGAACTTGCAGATGATCATTCAAAGAGCTGTAAGTAAAAACTTCACTTATCATAAATATATCACATTTATCAAATTTAATTGTTTCCTATTTTGATACCTTGTTGTTTCTGTACAGCTGATGACTTATTTTTGAATGATAGTCGATATAATATTGAACTAATGCCACTATCTGACAATGATACAACTAATGGTGAAACAGTTGACAATCTTATTGAATTAAATATTTCACCAATGAACATGAGCGAAGGAAAACTAAAATCAACCTATGAAAAAATTAATTCAAACCAAATTAATTCAAGGGATAGTGTTGTGAAAGAATTTGAAAAGGAATTTGTAGAACCCAAAGACAAGGAAGAAAGAGCAATGGCAACGACTGTTCTCCTAGATTTGCAAAAGCTTATTAAAGCAGACAACAATCCAGAAGCAGCTAAAATATTGAAAGATTTAGAAAATATGCTAGGAGTCAAGTGCGAAAGCAACACAGACATTTTAACAGCTTGTCTTGAGACAACAAATTTAGCAGCAGAAAGTCCCAAAATATTAAACAACCAAGCTTCTATTACACCTGAGAACGATGTAGAAGCTGGCAAAAAGGAGAAAACGACATTGGACTCTTCAGAGAACAGCATTAAAGAATCTAAGCAAACAATTGTACATAATAAAACTCCAGACAAAAAGATTTCTAATACAAATAATAAATCACCCCTTTCGCCAATGAGTAGCCCTGACAACAATGTTGAAGTTGTTCAAAATTCCCTAAGTAAATCGGATGTCAGTGAAAGTACGCCCGATAATGAGAAACTAGCAAAGGATATCTTGCAAGCTCTGACAAAAATTTTAAATGGAGAAAGCAAAGTTTCATCAGATGATCTATTGAAAAATTTAGGCACAGTTTTGAATTTGAATACTGATAATAATTCCAATCGCAAGCAAGGCCATCGCACGTCCAGACGACCATCATCACCAAAGAGCAAAAGTCGATTAGATTCACAAAAGAAAGAACTATCATTGACACCTTCTATGAATAAATCTGCAAGTTTTAAAAATCTACATCCCAGTCATGGTGTAAGTATATTTGTTAATCGTCACAAATTAAACCTTACATTATGAAGTGTGTAAACGTGTGTATTTGATCAATTTTAATTTATTTATTTCAATAATACCTTTTAAACTACTCTATTTTTATAGAATAAGTTGTCTGAAAAGACCCTAAGAAGAAGCAGTTCAGCCAAAAAGGTAACAGATGAAAAATCTGAGCACGATGGAACTTTTGTCAGAAATAATAAGAGTGCGTCTTCTATTTTGGACTCAGGCAAAAGACGATCTAGCTTAAGTAACTCTCTTCCCAGTAAAACAGGTCCACTGAAATCTCCCATAAAACCTTTGTTGCCCAGAAGATCAACTATTAGATCAAAAGGTAACTAGGCTTTCAGAGTAGAATTTATTAATTATTAAGAGAAAAAGTCAATTTTAAAAAAATATAAATTTTCAGATGTCGAAGAAAAGTCAAGGCTACTGGAAATGCCAAAGCAGAAGCTCGTTGAGAATATTGATAAACCTGTTTTTAAAAAGAAATCAGGAATGGGAACGGTACCCAAGAAAGGTCCAATGAAGGCCGTTTTACCTCTCGGTAACATGCAACGTCGAGGTGAGAAAAGATATAGCCACATATAATTCTCAAACGCATTTTTCAAAATTGATAAATTGTATATTACGTTACTTCAATTGTGTTTTAATGGTACATAGGTTCATTTGGCAGGAAAGTTGTTCCTATTGACGGACTCACTACACCGCCGAAAACATCCCCGGAATCACTATCCGTATTCACAGTTCCCAGCAGCACGCCAAATAGTGACAAAGATAAACACATGAAAAAGACACCAAAACCAAAAGCAACTTCGACGCCAGATGTTATCTGCAAAAACACTCCAAATTATAAATTGTGCAACATTTCTCCTGTATCGTTTAACTCTCATTCCAATTCTAAGCTAAACTCTTCTGGAAGCTCTCAAGGTTCGCTATCAATGTCTGGAAGTCTCAGAAGAAGGTAGGTTATTCGCAAGTCTTTGTAATTGATTATTTCAGTAGATTCAAAATAAAAATTCCGTTCTGCAGTTTTAGAGTGAACAAATCGACGTCACCTCAAAAAACTCCTCAGAAGACGCCGAGAGCGCAGAAAATGCCCAACAGTCCCGACTCAAGGCTGCCGAGATTAACACCGCGACGTGGAATGTCGCAAAATTTCTCATCGGACGATGTGAAGATTGTAAAGTCTACTGAAACTTATCAGGGATTACAAGAAGTACCCAAGACTCCGAATACGAAAGTCGATCGAGAGTCGATTCCACATCCACTGCGAAACAGCAATAAAGTGAATAGTCCGAAATTAAAACCTTTTAATTTGGTACGTAAAACTTTCAACCTGAATAATATGTAATAATGATAATATTACATCTAATAATTTATTTTATTTATTTATTTATAGAAATGTAAAAGGGTACTTTTACAATAAAATAAAGAAAATACTGGCACCTGCTCCAAATAAAGCATAAATAAATGTTTACACTTTTTGCAGATATCAAAACTACGAGGTCGTGGAAGTAGCAGCAGTAAAATTCAAATGGAAAAAGAGAAGGAAAATCATTACAATTGATGTTCGATGACTTCTCTGCTCTATTCTGTAAGACCAGCAATTTTCAGTATTCTTTAGTTTAGAACGCCTTATTTTATTCAGTAAACAAACGTCGATAAATATCGCGTTTTATATTTAAACATTTTTTACAAATCGCCTGATCATTATTGTAACTTTTTATACATATTCATGAATGCTGTGCATCATTCTTTTCGAGCTTATCTAGTTATTTCTTAGAAAAGAAAAAAGATTCGTAGCAGTACTAAAAAACCTCCAACACAAAGCTACGACCACCTTTCTCTCTTTTTAAAATTGTACATATGCGGATTAGTAATTCTGATATGAAGTAAATGTCGACTTATTTTACGTACTTTTAAACGAGTTTTGTAAACTTTAATGTGATGTCAATGTAAGAATAAAAACGACAAAATATAAATGATGTGTCTCTCGTGGAGAGATTTAGTTATAGGCTAAATACTATTAGTGATCTGATTAAATACAAACATTTAACATGTTACATTGGATTTTACTCATCTTAAAAACTAATTGTAAAATAATTATAAAATCAATAATAAACTCGCTTTGTACTAATCTTTATGTAACGACAACCTCCCCATCTGCAATCATTATTTTATAAGCTGTGAGCGCAATGTTTAGAAAGTAAGTTACAGCCCTTCGAGCCTATGAGTAAATAAACGATTCAAACAAATGTAATTTAGTAAATACTTTACATTTGAATCGAACAATCGTTCATTTACATCTTTGCATATCTTATAATTAATAATACAACCAACGACCATAGAGGTTGTCCTCTGGACCCGCTGTCCTTATCTCATCGCTTATAGCAATCCTTTGTCTATATTTATCAGACTGTCAGTACAAATTTTACGTGCACTATTATAACAAAATAAAATCGCCATTGGTTGGATGAAATAATAAGGGATATACGCAAAAATATCGAAATGCTCATTTGTTGGAAGTTACAAATGCTCAGAATTTTACAACTTTTAACAAATGACCAAAACTCCAAAATAAGATTACATGATGTACTGATAGTTTTCATAAATCGGAGCAATCTCCGACTTTTGGAACACGTATCATCAAATTATTCGAATATTCTACATTGAAATCGCTTCAATTATATACGCGTATAAATTTTTTCATTTTTACTTCGATCCATACCTAGGTTGGAACGAAGTATTGAATTTGGTCAAAAATATTACCACATTTTTTTCCGTTTATCGAATTTATTGAAGAATGAAAATGATGAACGAGTACTCCAAAATTGATCTAATGGAAGTAGACAATTATAACAATAAAGGATATAAGCAAACCTTAAAAAATCTTATATCTTGCTTCATTTATTAAATAAAATGTATCGTAGTAATTATAAATAAAATACTCAAAATTAGGGGAATTTCATAGCGAATAAAACAATCGTCGATTATTTAAAATGGACCAATTAGAAGACAAGCTATCTTCGATTTTCTGCAAAAGAAAAATGAGCGAAATTGAAGAAATCCTGCTTACATCATTACTAATAATAATAATGCAATAATAACGAACTGGTACTCGAAATATTGGAAAAAAGTGTACGGAATCAAAACATTTTTCTCATCTTTTTTTTTTTTTTAATAGACAAATCAGAAGTCCACGTACGAATATTCACGTTTCAGGCATAAATATACGCTCAAATATTCAATAAAAAATAAATAATCCCGAATTTTCAAGCCATTATTTCGAATTTGACTGATATTGTGATTTTGGTAAAACTCATGTCTTATTAAAAGGGTAAAACGTCATTTCAATTCGCAATTTGGCGACAACGCACCGGCAACTTTTCGGCAATTTACGAAAAATCAATGGAATGCAGTCGATTCTATACAAGACGCCTCCATCAGGAGCCCCCATAAAACCGACAATTGCGAAAATAAAAAAGTAAAAATAAATATCGAAAATGCCATAAATGTTTAACTATATAGGAGTGAAAAGGATATCGAAAAAAAAACGAATCCAAATGACGTTACAATTCTGTACTTGCAGCACGTGCAAATGTATACATGAACGAATAACACACATGTATACATCTTTAACGCCTATATGTATATTATATATATATATATATATATATAATATATTTTCATCGACGCGCACTGATCTATTAGATCAGTGTCGACGCGTCGTATACCTGTTATATATACAAGCGCAACAAGCGCCATAGTAGACGAGAAGTAAACGCACGTGGTAACGGGAAATGGAGCTTCGATCCGTTTCTCTTCAAATCTTGTCGTTCCAGTAGGTTCGTTATAGCTAAAAATGAAACAAAAGAAAAAATATTTATTATATCTACAAAAAAATAAGTTTGAATAATATGTACGATATAGTTTATTAAAAGGCAAAAAAATACGGCTTTTCCATATATTTCTGTAATGCAATTATTGCCAATAACGTGTAGTGTCGGCAATCCTACTGCTGCACCAAAATTCTCGACATAGGCAAACAACATATAACATATTATCCTATGCCATAATAAAAATGGCCGCCCCGGGTCATAATTCCCCTCTGGTAAGAATGATATCTATATATAAATTCACGCCCGATAGTCACGCATCAATGCTAAATAAGTGTCACTTAATTATACTACGTGTCAATCGAGACATAATTTGTATATTTCGGTTTGTACCAGGACGCATTGGTATTATATGATGATTTCGCTTCATTTTTTACTCCTCTTAAATCGACTATATATGTAGTATAGATTTATCTTCTCAAACTTATATATATTTCGCGTTCATGCTTCGCGACTATTATTCGTACGAATAATATCAGACGACATGAAATACATGGAAAAGATAATAAATTCGCAGATGAGTAGAGAAAAAACATATATGTGAGCGACGATAGCAATTGCGTGATGTCACAACAGGCTGCGCCAACTATATATGTATAACAATGCGACGGATGCCGACGACAATATACGGCGGGGTGAGCTTTGTCGGGGCGCGACGCGTTCTTCGAGGTGTTATAAAAAACTATTTCGACGAAACAAGTACATACAGGGTATAAATCTATCCAACGGTGCATGTCCCGACAAAATGTCGATCTGCCAAATTGCGGTAAGTCTTTGCTTCATTGTTTTTGTCGCGCTTTTTTGCCAATCGTGTACGAGTCCTGTATCTTTGTCGAGGCTCCGTCCCGCAATTACCGGACAGTAAAATGGCGGTCGCTCCGTATTTTATTATTGCCTATAGTATTTTATGTCGCAATTCTCATTTTTAAGATCTGATATATTATATATCAAAGATCAGAATTACAGCGATTTATTATCCGTTTTGCACTCGATCAGTTTTCAGTGCAAAACTCCGATTTTTGTTCGATGCGCCGATTTGAAAGCAGAAACACGAACTACACTATATGCTATAGATCCGCCATGCGGTTGCGAAATTTACGCATTTCCTTCAATGTACATAATATTACGGATGTTTGATGAAGGATTTCCAAACACGGTATAAAAACGTTACAAGAATGCATATTTCAAACTTATCCAAGGAGAAATCATTATTTTTACATATAATATGTAAAGTTTTCATGTGTGAAAAAAGCATTTCGAAAATGGCGGGAATTTAGAAGATTAAAGAAATTCGATATTTGAAGTTCGGAGCATCGAAAACGGTGAAAAGTAAATTAATATACAAGTACTGAATAAAATTGTGCTACTTTATTTGAAACCTGTGGATTTTGAGCGACATAACCTATATTTCTATTTACGTTTTTGCGCGGTAAAAAGAAGTTCCATCAATTCCAACTTCCCGAGGCGTCTTCATCAGAAGGCCTGGAAGCGTCATAACTTACATATAATAAGCCCTATATATGTGCATACGCATACACACAGACAAACACACATGTATATACACATAAGAACTTTTTGCGATATGTACTTTCGGAACGCTTCGTCAAATCCGATTATGAAAATGTAGCCTTTCACATCGACTATTATTTACCTAGATCATATATCAGATTATATATGTAATATATATTCTTATGATTTATATATATATATACATACATATATGATAAATGCATATGCACATACGTAAGTGTGCCGTTCGGTTCCGGTAAAATTCCAACGATTCGTATTTCGAATCCATCGTTCCAAATTTAAATTCAAAATTGTTTTCTTCGATATTTCGATTTCGATAGCTTTCGGAACGCAAAGAAACTAAAGCGTACATATACCGTACACAATAAGTATGTACATTATTTTGTGCGTCAGAGCAAATTTTAATATGTACTGGAAAACTACTGGTTCAAGAGTGCGTAGTTCGCAGTGGAAACCGCTATATGTAATTTACATAGTTTTAGGAATACTGCGTGCATAGTGTATGTATAGTATATATACTACATTATAAAAGGTCGGTCCGTTTCCGCAATTTCAAAGGATCAACAAAAGCGTCGAACGTCGCGGAAAGCCCGCCATTTGAAAAAGGTCGATTTTGCAGGCGCGATTCCCGGGGTGTGAGAAAAGGGTTCAAACTACACACGAACTACACCGTGAATGTCGAAAGAAAGAGCGAGGGAGAGAGAGAGAGAGAGAGAGAGAACAGGTCGATTTTTCAATTCTCCGGCTTGGCTGGCTATACATATATACATAGCTATATGTATATGTATAGTACAGACACGGCAGCTATAGTGCTGCCGCGCGAGCGGCGTACAAGCTCCGAGGAAATCGTCAGTATCGCTTTTGCGGTGAATAGTGCCGGTCGGTTTTGGAGCTCTTACGTGTGTGCTTCGACCACCGGTGACGTCTTCGTCCCGGTCCCGGTGTTTCGTGTCGCGAATTTTCGAACGCGCAAAATTCCGCCCTCGTTTCCGACTGCCGCCTCCACGGAACATTGATGAAAAGTGCCGAAACCGCACCCAAAATTCTCCCTCCGCCAGTTTGCGATACTGCGAATGCGAAGAATATAATAGTGCGACGTTCACAGCAGCAGCAGCAGCGTCGTCGATCGCCGACGGGTGAGTAAATTATACCAGCACGACGTCCGTTTTTTTTCCCGCTTCCGTTCGAAAACGTTCGAAATCCGAATTTCAGACCTGGCCGCCGCCGCCGTCGTTGGGTATATATCTATACAAAAATACTTGTCGCATATAATAAAGGCGCGTTGCGGACACCGGCGGGTTATATAGCTTCCTCCGCTTCGACGGAAATCCCCGGCTGTATATATAACGCGCGCTCCGGACGGGACGGCGCGCATAGGGCGAAGTATATACGACGATATATGTATACAGCGAGCGACGCGAAATCGAGCCGACGACGTTTCGTCGTTTCTTTTGCGTCGTCGGTCACGGGCGCGCATTGCGCCGTTTTGCGATGCACGACATACATATGTATTTAAGCGAGATCGAGCACGAAATGCGACGAGAGATACTTTCGCGCCGCGCCTCTTCTCAGCGCTCCTCTCCGACCGGGGGGATGCATTATTCGCCAAGTGCGTGCGCGACCGGTATTCGCAACGTCGGTCGTTCCGTCCTTGTCGTCGGTGGACCTTTTGAACGCTACTCGTTAGCGGCCACTAATTTACGAACGCACTCCCACCCCCCGTCGCCCCCTATATATATATATCTATAGTTACTTCTATTCTCATTTTTATACGCATTTGAAACGGTGGTCTTTTCTTTTTTTTTTTTTTTTTTTTGTCACTTGCAAATCATGAAGATAAAAGAAAATGTAAAAGGGGCGTCGACGGTAACCTGCGGTTAAAAGGTGTCCTGACGTATATATTGCACTTTTCCGCTCCGAAAAGTTTTTGTTTACAACATCATGTCGTCAATCTTGAGAACAATAATATGGGGAAGCATCGAATGGTATCCAGATTCAAGTACATATACAAAATGATGACGCTGAAGTTAGCTACTTTTCCACCAGCTACGGATACGAAAAGCAATTCAATAAATTAATCGGTCATAACTCGTGAATAAAAGCGTCAAAATGATTTTAAAAAAATCACAAAAGACACAATCACCATAGAGAACATATTCCCACTTACACTAAGCAACAATATTCGCCCTAGTTTACATAAAAAAATATGTAAACTTTTTTAATGACCTACCATTACACGAGTTCTGCCCACAGCTAGGGCCTTGAAATAATCATCAAGATACCTTTTCAATAATATAAAACAACGGCCTGGTCCATTTGGCGTTGCAGCGCATAATTGTTTACATAAAAAATATGTAAACTTTTTTAACGACCTACCTTTACACAAGTT
>JAPYZR010000760.1:0-27316 GCA_030522945.1 Trichopria nigra | reverse complement strand
AAAAATCTGAAAAAATTCATAAATTAGTTTTGAATTATTTGGAGTCGATCTAGGGGGCGGCACGAACAATTTTTTTTTAACAACCACCCTAATATATATGGCTTAAGAAATTTTGAAATATTTCTTTACCCCGGCATGCTTTAAATATCTGCTATATATATGATAACCTATTATGCTTCAGAGGTGCTTCATACAATTATGATTCAACTTTTCACTTAGGTAAGTTCGTTTAATCACATAATTTTACATCCGAATTGGATACTTAATAATTGTTTTTCAAACGTTTATATTTCATTATAACGTTGTCTCCCTATTTGGAGGTTGAAAAATCGTCTAGAGATGTTGTTTTCTTTGAACTTTAGAGAAGTTATGTGCTAACAAATGCGGTTGCGTAGGCATGAGGTCTATCCAGTAAACCACCCAATAAACGAAAAAGGATTGAATGTTCAAAATTTGGATTAAGAAGGATTAAGATGGATTCATTTTACATACAAATGAATACTTCCTAATCCTTTTTAATCCAAAATTTAACCTCCCAATCCTTTTTCGTTTACTGGGCAAGAAGCATTCATGTACCAGAAATAAGATTAAGAATGATAGCGAAGTATTCGTTTTGGACTGAAACGAATACTTCTCTATCATTCTAAATTCTATTTCTGGTACTTGATGAATGCTTCTCCCTGGTAAAAAATTGGATAGAATCGTATAGAATCGGATTCAAATTCTATCCGGATTTTAAAGAAACGGATAGAAATGTATAGAAAATTTATCCAAGAAACGGATAGAAATGTATAGAAAATATATCCATTTCTATCCGTTTCTTTAAAATCCGGATAAAATTTGAATCCGATTCTATACGATTCTATCCACTTTTTTACCAGGGCTTGGTTTACTGGGTAACGAACTTTTTACTAAGCTGCTCAAGGTGACGTCATTGTGGTCAACTTTCAAAATCATTCTAATAAGATCAAAGTGATTTTTTTATTTTTTTTTTTTTTTTTTTTAACGAAAAACCTCAATTCGTATTCGTCCAGCTTGCGCAGCAATCCCAGGAGAAACTTTGCTTCCCTATCGGAAACGGAAACCTGAAATATGCGGCATTATTACCACAAAAAAAACGGTCTAAATCGGTTCCGAAAACAAACAATATTAGGTAAAAACAATCGAATAAATGCCGGTGTCGACGAATAGCAATCCACTCGGTATTTTTTCGAAATTAAACCACAATAAAACCGCCCGAAAAATTCCGACATTTATGAATATATCATATGAATATTTATGAAAGAAAATACCGCGTTTTTCCCCTATTAAACCGCGAAACAACCAAGAAAATACCGGAACGCGAGCAGCTCTGTTTCGACGTCGCTCCTTTTCTGGTTTTTTTAACCCAATTTTGGCCGATTTAGACCGGTTTTTTTGTGGTCGTTTTGCGGTTACCGTTTCCGATAAGGTTCTTTTATATATATAGCATTATTTTTATAGTGGCAATTATAATTTTTTTGAATAGCGTTAACTTTTTGAGGTATTTGGGCGGACCAATTAGAATGGTCCACCCTGTATATGTACATAAATATATATATATATAAAAGGAATTAGACATTTTAGCAGAAGTTGAGTTCAGAATTGAATCAAAATTCATTCGATTATATTTAAAAATATATTAATTATCTCGTACGAAATGTTCATACGAAACGTGTACATTCCCTCTGATAGAAACATATAATGTTTTTAAATTTCATTAGAGATATTGTCAACCGAGACCTAACAGTAATTTTTAAACCGACTTCGTCGGTAACGTCCATCCCTACCGAAATAGTAAATTAAAGAATTAACATATACATAATGGAATATTAATAAGCCTATACTTTTTCAAATAAAACAGAAAGTGCTTCTAAATGCACAAAATAATATTTAAAATACTATGAAAAATAAATAATATATTATTAATCACATTTTAGATTCGGTAAAAAAATAAAATACCTTCGTTATATTTATACTAATGTAAAAATCGTTGAATTCTTTACACATCCTTATCAAAATTTATACTGACATATATTTATCTTCAAATTTTAAATTCTTTATATTTCAAGTTTGAAAATGGTTCGACAGTGAATTTATTCTCTAGCGTAAACTTAAAAATATGTTTTATTATAACTTAACAATTATTTCGACGTGATGTGGTCTTGAAGTAAATATATAGATCCCAAGCATATTTATACGAAGTAGAAATTGTCGATGAGACCTTCACATAATTGTTTTGGTATGTAATTATTCAAATAATTACTATTGTAGACACATGTTATGTATGATATCATAATTATTATATATAACGGAATCTTATAGTCTTCGGCATGTAAATAAATAATTCAGTGTACAATCTAATTTCACTGATATACTCATATATGAAAATGAATGAGAAACATGCAGGAAGATTATATGGTTTACACTGTTTACAGCTTATAATTTAGCTATATTTTAATTTATGGAATTTATTACACATTCAAAGAAAGTAACATTCATCTTTCTGACAATAATGTTGTTTCATTTTCGTAGTGTTTGGGACTATATGTTATCAGTAATATTTATGAACAATGTAAACTTAAAGTACATGGCTTTAAAATTTATATTTTATAATATGCACATTTCTCTGTGTTACGTTTATAATCCATTAATTTATAGCATTATTAAGAAAATTAAGATTTACGAGCAGGCATTAATGTGGGATTTTTAATATACAAACGATATTAATTAATTATAAAGTAGTAAATAAAGCAAATAATAACAAATAAAACCAAAACAATAGGTGCACAGAAAGTCAACCTCAAGATAAAGTTAAGATACAACGAAGATACTTTTATTTAGACTTAATTATAGTTGAATTCAAAGTATATACAGTAAAACTGCTATATACTGTATAAAAACTTTTTTTCAAAATCTACATTTAATTCAATACTATATCACTTGAATTTTCCTGCATGTTTGAAGCATTGTTTCACTTTCTTTCAATAAGTACACTATTACTCTAATTATTACGCATAGTTAACACATGTACAAAACTTAATAACCTGATGCAATCACACATGTACAATCGATTAAAACCTACTAGTGCATTCTCAGTGATACATGTTCTTACATATATACAAAATCGTATCGTAACTATCGTATTTAACTTCAAAAGGGTGACAATATGTCTTTTATTTTTATTTTTCAATATAAGTATTGAATTTATGATGATTAGTTTACCATGTATACTAACAATGAAAAGAACAAATTAATATTTTTTTACAATTTTATTTTTACAATCTGAGCTTGCAACGGTAGAATTATCTTTGTATTATTTCTTATTTTTCTAATTCATTGTCCAAAATAAGAAATAGAAAATTAAATCCCAGAATTTTTTTTTAATCAAATTTGTAAAAAGTGACCTGAAATGACCTAATAAATAACTTAAATCTTTTGAAATTTGTAATAAAAAACATACAAAAACATTCCATAATTAACAGCACCTTACACTCTCAGATAGTAAATCAATTTTTCTTTATTTAATAACTTCTCGGTTTTAAAAACATTATTGTGAGTTAAATTACTCTAATAAACTAAATTTTAATCTCAAGTTTCATAAAATAAAAAAATTATATAAGTCCCTTAGTAATAATGCTTGAAAATTTTTGTGATAAAGAAGTATGATTTCAGCATACACAACCCTTCTTTATAACCTAGTATTTACAAGAGGGCAAATTACTGTATGCAAATTTTATAAATCTTTAAAATAATAGAATAAGATCTAATGTTTTCGCAGTCAATGTAATGACTATTTTCTTTATAGTACAAACATTATTCTAATTATTTAGCATTATGTTAGTTCAGTATTAAAACTGACTCGTGAAGTTTGTAGTACATTAATTTCGATCACAATAATTAATTATTCCATTTTTCAATTAAATTTAACTGCCTCGACCATTAATAGTCATTTATATTATATGACGCTGACTCTGATACAAAATTTATATTAGGCCAAGTATTAATATATAACATGTGTTATGTTGGAATTGCACTGTGATGTAACAGCTTCTTCTAATGTACAATCAAGCTTACGATAACTAGCTGTACTTGGCCTTCGTCTGCTGTTTCGTCCTCTTCTCGATCTCCTTCCTTCCAAGAAAATTGCTAAAATCTGAAATAAATAAAAATTAATTATAGGTTTTTTTCTGATGCCGATATTTTTTTTCAATAATTACCTTTTGTTTATTATGGAAGCCGATATATAATACAATACATAATACAGAGATTATGCTGAAATACTTTAGGAAATGTGATTCTTCATCATTTGGCGTTACAGGTTGCGACAAATATTCCGTATCTTTCCTTTGTGTGTCTGCAATATCTTCTTTGACTCCTATTTACAATGTATAAATTAAGTTATAGACAGAATAAAACAACTAACATAAAATAATTACTAACCAGTGTTTGGAGCCTTATTGACATCTTGGATCTCATCATTGCTGCCTAAATTATAATTGCCAGCATCATCTTCCATTTTATTATTTTCAGGGATTTTGTCAGAACTTTTTACAATTTGTGACGGAATTTCTGTTTGTTCCGCATCATTTACCTTATTTTTCTTGTCTGTGAGAATTGGCAAATGTGCCTGTTCAACTGGAGGATTGAGAGTTGATGATTGGATTTGAGTAGCAGGTTTATTGATATTATCTACAGTAGGCTGCTTTTCACCTTGATTTTCAGGTATTTCATCTGATTTTGCTTCAGTTTCTTTACCGTTCTTTATTTCTGGTTTAGAATCTTTCACATCATGATCGCTTGTTTCTTTCGGTAACTTATGCTCGGAATAAGTCGATTTATTTGTTGATGTATATTTTGATTCATCTACTAATGTATGATCAAAAGGTGAATGTGGTACTTTCACATTTTGTAAAGTACTCTCAGCCCATATTAAAATCTTACAAAGAGGATTTATAATAAGAGTAGGTGAAACGCAGTAATCTTTACAGTGGTCTTTCCAGTTTGAATATATTTGAGAAACATAAGGCTTAACTTTATTATATATTTGATAATTGTCTGTTGATCGTGTGACCCACCATGATGTACACTTTTCGGTAAGCTCTTTTAAATTTGTGATGCTGATCTTATCGATTTGCTTGTCAAAAGCGATTGATGATTCAGGCAAATTTATGATATAATGTATACTTCCAAGATTGCAAATGGTGTAACCTATATCATACACTGCCATACACAGAAGTGTATCATAATCTTGGAGTCCATTAATACTCAATGGTTTCTCCTTATACGCTTTTTTACAAGATTTAGTATAACTAGAATTGTAAAAAAATTCTGGTGTCTTACACATATCCTTGTCATTTTGCATTTCACTGAATATTGTATTTATCGGATTACTCAAAACACCAAGAGCAAAGAAAAGAACAGCAAAAGATAACAAGAAAATGATTTTTTCCATTGTTACTGAAACTATATTTGCCTGTAAAATTTTATTTATCCTTTGTAGATGTTACAGAACGGTCGTCTTTCTTATTGCTGTTTTATGTCCAAGAATTGATAATGCAACATGTCCATATCTTTCTTTCAAACTTTTATCTAAGCAGGAACATAGTATCAACATTCCTCATCAATTTCGTGGAATAACGAGATCCTGTTACTTGTGGGACCTTTTAATTGGGTATACACCGATAATTATATCCAGATTTTCAAAACTTGCACAAATATATATAGCGAACGACAATCACTCTGTAAAGGTCGTTTTCAGATTGTTATCGCAGTAATTCCATAAAGATCATGGATCATGGTCAATTTATACCTTTCTTACTTGTAAAAGTATATAGAGTAGACGAAGCGGCAGACAAAAATACTGTAAATCATCGAATATTAAATGTTTTACATAATTTTTTCGTCACATTACACCTCACGTGTTTTAAGCATTATTACATTTATGATTTTTACCTTTTTAATTACAGTAGAATGAATAGAGCGAATTCAACGGATTCAACACTGGTCACTGGTGTGTCATTTTGGAATCCTAACCTAACCTATCTAACTAGTGATGTGTACAAAAACTATGACCTGTCGGTATTCTAGAAATCTAAATTAGTGGCGATCGAGAACCAATGACCATCAATGGCTTCTTGAAACGCCACCTGCAAAACAACATCAGGTGGAATCGGTGGAATAATAAAAAAATCTTCATGCAATATATATATATTTATCCTCAAGATGCGACATGCGCAGATATATATATGTATAAGGCGGAAGATTTCAAAAATCTACATATTATTACACACATATCGATTGGGATAGACGTGATGTTTCACATCATATATATATTTATTTGGTATTCTTATGATAAAAATATATGTCGATAAACAAGTCTCATATATGTTATTCTATATGGATAAATATATCATTAGTCAGCCTAGATCTATATTTTGTATCATGCATGTTTTACATTTTGTATTGTTTGAATAATAATTGACGGTACTATTATTAGTTCGAGACGCGTCACGTCATCACGTGTCATCATTGTTCCCTTTCGTTTTTCCCGCTTACCCAACCGATCAATTCGATCTCTCACACGCTATATACCGTTATCCGCGCTTTTCATCTTCCTCTTGCTTGCATATATATAATAAACGTATAAAACTTTTCTCTCCTCTTCTCAGCATACTATATATCGATCCCTATATACATATACACATTGTGTATATATAGCTTCAGTGACGTGGCTGACTATATACCGACTTCACTTAGCTAATATAGCTGCCTTCTGCACGCGCCACGCTGCAGTTTTCAGTTTTTACCGGTCGCGGATATATATGCGTGATTGCGTGCGTAGAATATTACAGATAATTCTTTGGTTTACTGGTTTACTCCCATACCTCCCACAGTAACGTTCAACTTCGACAGACATATAAACGCAGGATTATCGTTCGAATTGCATCAGATAAAAACCTTGACATTACACGGTGAGAAAACAATAAATATATATATACATATATTTTTATACGTATAAATATGTGAAATCCCCGCGGTTCAAATATTTAATTATATATGTATATACATATACATATCATACTGATTCACTCGTCGATATATACGCGCGTATGATGCATACAATTTGCTTCAAGGTTTCGTCAATGTGTTTCGACACTTGATTGTTCTGTATTTGTGCATTATTATTGCTCGTCAAGGTACTATACATATATATATCATATTACGCGAAAAAATAGACCGTTCATTTTTCTCATTGTATTTTGCGTAATCATATATATATATATATATATATATTATTATATTTTAGTACATTGTTATTGTACACGGTAATTAATAATTTATCTGTTGTGTACTGCATCAGATTTGTCATGCAATTTGAACGTAGTATGTATATAATATAAAACGATCGTGTACATATATATTCAAGACCTGAGGAACATACACATAATAGCCCATATTTAGGTGTTCCCAAAGTGACAGGGAAACTCCTGACACATACGTTTTTTATATTCCACGGGTTCCCCACACTGATAACATACGCATACATCAGTGGTCCCCCAGAGATACGTCCCATCGTTTCTATCTGATTCGGTTTCCGGTCTTCTATATATATATATACGCGTATGCATTAGGCTGCATTTGTTATCTCACTCAAGCGTATGTGACATTCATTTTTATCATATGCGAATGATCTGTTTTCAGATTTTAACTTCGTTATTTAGCAGTTCTACTGACAAAGTACACATATAACACCAACATGAGTTACGGCTATCAAGTAAGTAGAATGGTGTATAATTTGTACAATTTGTAGATTTTCATTTATGCAGTTTGTGCAGTATATGCATGGTTTGAAACAATAAAGTACAGGTGATATGTTGGTTGAGGTATTTCGCAAAATTACTGCAAAAACGAAAATCCCAAGCATTTCATTTATGAACTTAAATGCATTTGAATCTATTCTAACTCTACACTTGCACTATTTTCCTCACTATCGCATGCTAGGGTCCACCAATGTCGTCATATCCTGGACAAGCGCCACCGACGTCTTTTGGAGTGCCTCCAGGCATACCTTCTGCCCCTGGTGCTCCACCCTACTCTCAAATGGCAAATCCAAGTTTCAGTGCGCCACCGGGTTCATGTGGCATGCCTCAACCGTACTCTGCATTTCCGAGTCAACCGACACAGATGCCATTTCCGCAAAATTCTCCACAGCCGCATCATACTTATCCACAGCATCCACAGCCATTTCCTTCGCAAAACTTTGCGCCACAACAACAACCATATCGCTGTTCGAATTTCCCATCCCCTCAACCTCCCGTACCTTATCCTGTTCCTAGTTTTCCTTCTCAACAACAACATCCACCTCAATTTCCAGCACACAATACCAACTATATACCTGGAGGAAGTGCGTATCCTAACTTAAATTCGTCATTGAATTCACCAGTACCAAACCCTTCAAACACTACTCATCATACGCATGGCTATAATCCAAATTCTGCTTCTCCATATCCGGGTGGAGGCTATCCCGGGGGTCAGGTAAGTGGTGGAAATCATTCTACTTATGGTGGTTCCTCGCTTTCTACACCCTACGGTAGACCGGCCCCCCGGATACCTCCGACCAAGGTGAGACAGGAATCATACAAACGACTTAGTTGTAGTATATTACGCATTCTTAGTGATAATGCATGTATCAATTAATTTTTTTCTTCACAGCCTTCTCCAACCGTTATACCGAGTGAACCATTTAACCCAACTGCTGATGCAGAGGGATTGCGAAAAGCCATGAAGGGTTTTGGAACTGATGAAAAGGCAATTATTAATATTCTTGCGAATCGCAGTAATTTGCAACGTCAAGATATTGAAGCTCAATTCAAAACTCTTTATGGAAAGGTAATATATACAAATTTGTATCAAATTTAAGGTTGCACAATATTCAACTGCCTATACGTGATTATGTGTACAAATAGGTGCTCAACTTTTAAAAATAAAGTCATGTTTTATTTATACATTGAACTAAAAGACATTATTATCATTTTTATTGTGGGTCTCATAATAAAATCTTTACTAATATTCTGGATGAATTCGTTTCTGACATTTCTTTAGTTATTTTTATAAAACTTTTTAGATGTTATTCCATGTTACTGGATGTTTTACATTTTTGTATAAATACACTATTAAAAAGGTGTCGCTGCTCCAAATAAAATAAATAAAATTTAATGTACTCGTAATCAAATTAATAAATGACGAAAACTAGCAAAATCCATTTATATATTCAAACCTCATATTTCACTGAAATGAAAAACTTGTCTTTATTTAATTTTTTATTCTAATTCAGGACCTTATCAAAGACTTAAAATCTGAACTTTCTGGGAACTTTGAGAAATTAGTTCTTGCAATGATGACACCTTTGCCACAATATTATGCAAAAGAATTGCACGATGCGATGTCAGGAATTGGAACTGATGAATGTGTCCTCATTGAAGTTTTATGTATGATGTCAAACCATGAAATTCGCGTCATCAAACAATCGTATGAAGCCAGTAAGTATAAATGTGTTTGATTGAAATATGTCTTTAGTAAATAATGTTACTAATTTTTCATTTTATTGTTAACAGTGTATGGAAAATCTCTGGAAGAAGATCTTATGGATGATACATCTGGCAGTTTCCAACGTTTAATGGTCTCACTTTGCTGTGCAAATCGAGATGAGTCTTTTGGTGTTAATCATTCAGAGGCTATCGAAGATGCCAAGCAGCTTCTTCAAGCAGGTATAATGATAAAATCATTAATTTTAGAGTAACATCATGACATCGTGCAATTAAGTGAAATTTCTAATATAATATCATTTTTTAGGAGAACTGCGATTTGGAACTGATGAATCTACCTTTAACTCAATCCTTTGTCAAAGGAATATGTTCCAGTTAAAACAAATTTTCCAAGAATATCTCAACATCACGGGACACGAGATTGAAGAAGCTATTCAAAACGAATTTTCTGGAGATATTAAGAAGGGTCTTCTCGCAATTGGTATGTTTCATAATATTGTTAATAACAATTTTTTTCTGTATGTTTTTTATAACGATTATGTGTTTCAATAGTTAAGTGTGTCAAGAACCGACCAGGATTCTTTGCTGAGCAGCTATACAAGAGCATGAAGGGTATGGGAACAGACGATGCTCGTCTCATCCGACTAGTTATCACTCGTTCCGAGATTGATATGGGAGAAATTAAACAGGCGTTTGTGCAACAGTATGGGAAAGGACTAGATGAATTCATTTCGGTAGGTTTATTAAAATCCTGAATTTTTAATTGAATATACCATTTTAACGTTAGAAGCTCACATAGTAATAATGACATATTGATTTCAGGATGATTGCAGTGGCCATTACAAGAAGTGCCTCCTTGCATTGATCTCTTAAATACATCGCTATCGCGATGAGAATACCATATAGCTGTCGATATCAATGACCAGTTTTCGCATTTACACGTAACTGGTGACCTTTACATCTAATTTACATTCTCGAAGACTCACTTAGTTCATTTCAGACTGGTGTTGGAATTTAAGATATATATTCTACATCGTTACTCTATTTATAAAAAAAATTTTAAATACTATTTATCTATTGATACTTTACAAAGACTTTGTGGCTACATCCCATTACTATGTAATTTCTCAATTTATCGTATTCTATTGGGTTTAACAAATTTGAAAATTTAAATCAAACATTGCACGATGAAAACGTTGTGTATGGTGTGCCAAGATTAATTTTACAAATCGATTGCAGTATTAGGTTAAAAAGAAATGGATTTATTCATTTTTATCATTGCATCAATGTTTATTAATACCATGTTCTCTGAAATCTAATTGCATATATTTTATATGAATATATTATGACATCTTATACTTTAGAGCGTTTAGAATGTCAATGAAAATAATACTTGTATACGAGAAAGTAATTAAACATCTAAAATTAGTCGAAAGCAATATGTGTAATTTAAAATTCTTGCTGACATACTCAGGTGTTTCGGAACAAATTTAAATGCCTTAATATGGATACGTAATAAACCGTTAATGTTAATAACAATGTGCTTAACGAAAATATTAAGAAATTGAAATTCAAGTATAAATAAGAAAAAAGAACAGCTAAATAAAAGATTATTATCATAGATATAATATTCCTTAAAAAGATGAAATTTAAAAAATTTTAACAAATGTTTGTCTTGTCTTACGACTTTCCAAGAGATTAAAAAAAAAATAAAAAGTTGTTTATGTTTATTGAATAAATATTACATATATTTCATTCGACTTTGAAGTAATTTTCTACTGTATTGTACAATTGTTACTCTGAAATATATTTTTAGAATATTTTATCATTAACGCATGTGCAAAACAAAAAAATTTCAAATTTATTGAACCATTGTGAATTTACTAAATATAATCTCTCTTCCCGATACAAAAAAAATACTATGTCTTAATTGAATGTATGAGTGTGATCAGTTTAAAATTTTATCACTATTTCATTGCGTGAAGAGATTTTTGTATTGAATTGTAAATTTCTGAAGTTTGAAAATTTATACTATGAATTACAATAAATTTCTTTTTGGTTTGATTTGATCATACTAATCTCATTTTATCCAAGTATTTTTAGGATGTATGGTTAGTTTTATGTTACATATTTGGGTTACGAGATTAAACAATTATTTAAATGATCGTAAAATATAATTGAGGAGTCATGACTATGAACTTAGAATAGAATGGCATTTTTATCAATAGTTCCTAACATTTCTGCTTAAAAATTTTATTCTTTTTATTTTCTCTTCAAATCTTTCTGTTCAGGACGAAAATTAAAAAAGTCTAAAAATAGAATTGAGAACAATGGCGAGACATTAAAATGTATTCATGGATTCATGGTCAAAAATAAATGAATACTTTTTAATGCATCTTCATCATTCTCAATTCTGTTTGCATTGAGAATGTCATCAATAAATTTGCATTCAAAATTAAGTATGTAATTTGAATCACAGATGATTATTGTTAGATTAAGAGACATTGGAATGCATAGAATTTAATTTATAGGCATTAATGTTGAATTTAAGTGTATTGTCAAGCATAGAATGTATTGTTTCTATAAATATTATTTTTAAATGCATTAAAATCTATTAAAGTATAAGTTCGTCTAGTTTTGAATGGATTCGTTTTGTTACTTGGTCGAATCTATTCTAATCTATTTTAATCCAGTATTATTGTAACTCAACATCAAATATTTTGAAAATACTTCACTCTTAGAACATTATTTTACATAGGTCCTTGACCTTGCCTTATAAGATTTTGCAACATTAAAGCAAATTTTTGTGCGTAGAATAGCGCATTTTTATTCAACAAATGAATCAGCGGTGCTGTTGCATACGTATACAGCGATCTTGGTAAAAAATGGTTTCTAAACTCACTCTTAAGTCATGCTTCAATAGATGCAAAGTTTCATTCAAGTGTAGATTTGGACATATTTGTTTATTTCGGCTTTTACCAGAAGAATCAGCAAGTCGAGGGTTCAGTGAGGGATGGGGCTGAATATCATTATGCATAAATGTAAATGTGGGTGATAATAAAATGTAACATCACAGTTATCGTCGCACGTATTTATTTAATAGTTTACTTTTGGTTTTCGTCACCATTCTTTTATTTACTGATGTTGCTGCGTGTACATATATATACCCGCAAAGACCTGACGACAGTACAGTACTTACGATGCAGTTAAAAATAAAAAACGATCACTACCCTATCTACTTTTTAATGTATGTATATATATAGTTATAATCTACATTATCCGTCAATTAATTTCTTATTTTTTTATGCTTTTTTTTCTTTATACGTATACGCATTTATAATATACATCACACGTATGGAATAAGCGCAATTTCCACGTATATTTATATATGTATATATATCATCTTTGTTTTTCGTATAACTTTTGTTCTTTTTTATCCTTACGTCATCGTTAAATTATTTACTGAGTAAAGCTATTTTATATTTGATTTCATTTTTGTCATTTTTATTATACTTTATAAGATTGTCGGGCTAGATGCGTATAGACAATAGGTACACGGCATCCGTGGTATTGTATAATTAATCCACTTTATCTTTTATTGATATCTGTTTCTTCTCTTCGTCTCTTTCATCACAAGCCAACCATTACAATACATAAGCATCAAATTGCACATTTTTTCAATATTTTTATGTTCGACTCCAGAATTTCCTATTCGCTATAGTATTATTCCATATATATACTAAACAATTTCAGTAATCTTGACATTAAGAGCCTCGTAGACATAAGAATGCAATTTACACCCTTCTGAAAATTCCCATACAACATGTATATATTGTACGAATTACACTATTGAATGTAATTGAAATGGCTTCGGAGAAAGAAAAAATGAGTAACATGGCAAACATTGAAAAAAAATCACGTTCCCTAATTTTAACAATTTCCTTCTCCGCAACTATTTGTTGAAAATGAAACTTTGCATACTGACCTTCTACATTTTAGAATTGCCTAAAAAATATTTACAATTTTTAGAAGTTCACACCAAAAGAATTGGGTCAATGATGTCGACAATTATTAATTAGATTTAATTACAATTGCAATTAATTATTCAATTTACCTTTAGAAATAACATTAAAAAACCATATATTAAATAATGAAACAAAGGTTTTTCATCATTTTTTATTGCCGTACTTACCAGAAATTAATATCAATAATAATTCACAACTCCAAAATATTCATATTTCAACTTTGTGATTAAATTGCTAAAATGCAATTTTTTAAATGTTCTTAAAATAGATAAAAACATCTGCTTTATGACAATTTCTGTTTGAAATTATCTAAAGATATCCTGGAATTTTCTTGATTCCAAAACACATTTCTTTATACGGGAGGGATCAAATTTCCGCATGAGAATTTTCAGTAGGCCTGACCTTAAAAAAAAAACTAATAAAAACACGGTAAAAACATTTTTTTTTTTTTAAATACCTGTGACGTTGAAAATGAATTCATTCATGTGATTCGCGTAGTAAAATTACTTGTAGTAAAAATACAAATGGCATATTTTATTATAATCACAGCAACCGAAAATCGATTGGAATTAATACAAATATTCATTCGTCGTTTTTTAATCCTTATTTTAAATTTAGAATTATATTCTTATGCGTTCATTTCGAAATGCATTCAAATATAAAACTAATGTCTCTGAAATATGAATGCCTTTCAATCCAATTTTATTTATACAAAAAAAAAACACGCTTAAATAGATGTAAATCAATAAATAATAAAATCTAGAAATGAAAAATTCTTAATATTTAAAATTGTAGACAATATATTCAAGTGTATTGAATGAAATTCTGAATCCATTTAAATCCACTTTGGATTACTGGGAAACTACACATACTAAAATATTCTTCGCTTATGAAAATGAAATCAAAATGAAAAACACCAGGATAATGTATAATGGAGCATGTGCCATTTATATTTTTACGTAATAGGCGCGTGGCTTTTTGCAGAGTCATGATTTTACAACATGAGTCATGAATCAATGTATTTCCAATGTCGCATGCACTAAAACATAAAAAACAGAATTTGTTTATTTACATTTTGACGCGAGTTTGGCATGTCAGAAATTTTCATTCTTTTTTTTTTCTTCTTCTTTTTCCTTAATATTTTAAATAATTTGATATATTTTCTGCGTTCATTCGACATTAAGTAAGCGTATACTGAAACATACGTATACTTTGAAAAATGAAAAATATTGTTTCATCCCTATTGAAAATTCCCATATGAGATCCCACGTGGGAATTTGACGTGAAATCCCATACACGAAAATGTATTTTGGAATGAACAAAATTCTGATATATTTTTAAGACAATTTTAAATAAGAAAGAAACGTGTTTTATTGTAATAGAAATCCCATTTTAAAATTCCCGTATAGGATTTCTATTACGATAAAACATATGTCTCTTTCTTCTTTATATCTTTCAGATGGGAATTTTCAGTAGGGATAAACTAAAGGGATCAATCGTTAATTGGACAGCTTTCAAAAAGTAATTAAAATTTTGTTTAGGTTCTCAACGATTCTTCTTGGAATTTCCCATAAGTCCACTGTTTAGAAGTTACATATTTGTGCTTATATATAACGATCTACTATTTTAACTCTCGATTAATAACGTAAAAACTTCTCATCGACCTCGAGTACTTATATATCCCTCTATATTTCCTATATTCAACTCTCGTAAAATTGGGGGAATCTCCGAAACACATAGCGCCTCATTTATTGGCTCATAACGCGAAATTCGTATTCCGCATATACACTTGTTATTTAATTCGGCTATATAATGCTGCAACACTAGCTTAATCCGCAATTGGCAATTACGTCGATTTACATTTTTATACACCGAGTATTAGGCCGCAGACGCGCTCGATGTGATTTCTTCTAAATATGTCTTCCGAACATTTTCATTAAATTAGCTACAATTGCGTTCATTTTCGACACCTTTTATTCCTTGCACTACTTATTATCATTTAAGCTGAATGAATTTTACGTGGCACGCTCACATAAAGGAAAAGGCAAAGTAATATATATACGTCTTCATGTTAGGAAAACATCTAGATGATCATATACAAAAAGATCGTAATTTCCTACCATTTGTTATATAATGTTAACAGTTTTATAACTTGTTCCCGAATGTAGTCGAACATATATTGTATATTGTACATAATAATATAAGGAAACTTTTCTACTATTCCAATCAGCAGATCGAATACGAAATGGATATTTTTCTATCGTGATTTTTTACTATTATATACGTTATTCTGAAGTTTCATCATTTACAATTCGATGAATGAAGGCTAAGATAAGTCGTATAACTGATTTCCATGGATAAACATTGAATGCGAATGAACGTTAATAAAAATGTTAATCTGCCATTAAAAAATATATCAGATGTAGAACCCCTCATTTGTAAACATAAGTTCGGCAATAAGTTGAGCTCATATAAAAATGATCCCAAAGAAATCGAAAAAAAAAATAACCCGAAAAGAAAATTAACCATTTCGTTTTTCATATATGCCACATTTACTTCTACTATCCTATATACGATCGAAAGGAATGTAAGGCCCTATAGGTCTTGTAAGATCGAAATCAGAACAAAATCTCGACTTGTACTCACTTATTTGTCTTTCGCAAAAACGGCAATGATATTTTCAATAAAAAGTCAAGGTATATAAGAAGTGTATTAATTGCACGAGTTATACATTATCGATTGTAATGTCTGAATTCTACAATCGCATTCTTTCTCGATCGCGATTTCCTCGCTTAGGTTATTCATGCGTAGCTGCAGCATTTATATAGTGATAAGCGAACATTTGGAGGATCGACTTATTTAGTACACACCGCAATCGTGTCTTAATTACGTTTGATTTAAGAATTATACATGGCAAGATTCGCTCATCGAGAGTTTCCCAACAAAGTATTGTCGATTCGTCGAGTATTTATGTGTCAATTCACTCTTATCGATTAATCGTTAATAATACACCACACCGTTCGGTAGAATCGACACAAGTTTCCCCTAACGTCCTATAAAAAATGTTCGTAAAAATTAAAATGTTTTTCAATGCTCCGGATCATTTTCCTCGCATCGAAAGCGAAAGATTGACCAAACTTGTAAATTTTCCGCCGATATCTGTCTCTCTGCCTAGGAATATTTAGCCCCATCAAACGATGATGATGGACATTCAAATAATGCGACGTTGCTTATAAAATACCAGCTTTTGTAATTATATAAGCGACTGTAATTGTTGTTGATGAATTCTTCACAACTATATTATCAAACTTTTCGAAATCTTACATCATTTAAATGGTAATTTCAAACAATTGTTTGAACAAATCGAATGTCGGTCGTCACATTTATGATCGCATTGACCGTTTACAAAGCATCTTTTACATAGCAATTTCGGTATTTTACTCCGACAAACGCCACTGACCCGTTAAAAATTGAGTCGTACAATTGTGCAGCTTATCAACCGTTAAATTGACATATATATATATATATATATATATTACTTCCGCATTGTATGTAGGTTTCCTTTATTTTCATTTTCTATTTCGCTATTTTGAACGGCCGTGTTTAGAAGAAAAATTAATCGCAACGAGTCTCATGAATATATATTCGAAATTTTTTTTATTATTTAAGACTTAATAAAAGTTTGCGTGTTTTCAATGAATTATTATTATGTAGTAAAATATTATGTAGCAAAAAAGCATTTGATTTGTCAAACAAAAATGATTGTCATCTATATTTTTGACGATATTTTTCGCAAACCCTTTTCCGTAAATTCGAAAATAATTTCACTACAAAGTTATTTCAAAGTTGTAACTTTTATGTAGTACATACAATTTTACGATTTTTGAAAGAAAAAAATTTTTTTTTAATGGTTTTAGAAAAATATTTCAAATAAAATCGTGTTTGAATCTTTCATTCAGTCTTAAATGATATAAAAATTTTAAAAATATTAGGAAGTGTCGGGCTTTTCATCATTCGATTTGGTATGGAAAGAAGACTTAATACTCAACAGTTTTATAACTAAAAGCAGCCATTATTATACAATGATGAATAACAAAATGTGGTGTCTTTTAATAGAAAATCAATACCTTTATAGTAAATACATTACAAGGTCATATGAAACTAAGTTTGAAATATTTATTGAATTAAAAAAGTAAAAAAAAAGAATTGTAAATGAAAAACAATAATTTCATCAAGGTTATCGCTTCCAATAATTAAATTCTTTAAATATATACTGTCTGATCCTTCAGGCATTTCTCGCATTGGAAAATGTTAATAACATATCTGTTTAATGTTGTTGAAGTCTGGTTTGTGTTTGATTAAAATTTTTGAAATTAAAAATTTTTAAATATAAAAAATATATTTGATAATAAAATGTTTTTTTTTTTATAATTTTTAATTTACGATTATAATCCATTTGATTTTAAGTAATTTTAATTCTGCAATATATTGTTAATATATAAAAACCAGTTACAACATTTTCACGATTTCATAGTTAAAAGACTACATTTAAATTCAACGCAATGACTAGCAGGTTATCCAATTATTACCGATTCATTTGCCTGATTTCGAATTCAACTTTTCGCGTCATAATTTTGCAGTTCTGACTGGATTTTGTACGATGAAAATAGATATTGTCATTTTTTTCCTGGTTCTTTGCACTATAGCGGTACAAAAATAAATAACACCGACAAGCGGGAAAAAAGTTAACGGGAGATCGCGGCTGACACGGTGTAATCAATGATTAAAAATAGTTGTTGCCTGGAAAATTTGCCGCACGTGAATCGCGTTTTATGGAATTATAGAAAAGTCGATTTACATGAAATTACGTCTTTTTCGATATTGAACAATAAATGTTACGTATACGAAATGAAAATAACCAAAAATTAACAAATATTAATTTTAATCCAATAATGATAACGATAAATTTGTGTCTTTCCCATACGTTTCAATTGCAAGAGATAGTGGATTTTCATGTAAAACTTCGTTGAATAGCGTTAATTAAAAATTGTAACATTATATACGAAAAATAATTTAATGATTTAACAATAAATTGTTAAGCAATGGTAAATTGAACATTGATAAATAACGTGATGATGTTTCAACGCGATCTTGCATAGTATCAGAAATCTGCATGACTAATATTTTCAACGTATATAAGGCCTTTTACAATTTCTTGCGAACGTAGTTGATGTTGAAATTTGCGGTACTCGGTGTAGGTTTTTCTGCAGAAGACACCTTCTTTTCTAAATTTAGTCCTCTGATTCGTAATAGCATACTAAATCATATCTAAAAGAGCCCGGATTCAGATGTGCTTGAATTATTAAATATCTATATTTGATTGCACGTGACTACACATTGGGGACATATGTGAGCTTTTTTCGGGAATGTAGTTTGCAAATAAAAACAAAAATTATAATCGAAAAATCGAGAATTGATTGACATATGTAGTATTATTAAATTATAATGTATTATTAAATATAATGCATTACTAAATTATACATTGACTGTACAAAATTAGGAACTAAAAAACATCACGTAATATATGACCCTCGCTTGTGTCCGTCATAAAAAAATAGATTAAATTTATCAATTAAATGTGAAACGATGCACGATTGAAAACTGTTTTCATCCATTATTATGAATGTAAAAAATTCTAAGGAATACCTGTTGCGAATAAATCGTCGATGGTGATAGCTGCACAATTTAGCAATTTCTCCCAAGTCTATTTACCAACGAATTTATCGTTTATTCTTCTTACTATCTCTATATGCTTTATCGAAGCATGAAAATAAGGTAAGGAGGCGTTTAAATCTTCCCTTTTAAAATTAATAATACTGCAGGTGGTATCGTAAGTGCCAATGGAATTGTAGCACGAAGGACGTTGTCAATAAAGCTGCTTTCGTCGAATATATCAACTAATAATAGTAAGTCGTTTCGATTAATCTATACTTGGCGGCAATTTGTGAATTCGATCGGATGTCGGAACGCTCTCTCTTTTACGTCCTCGATAAGCCCGAGAGGCCAAATGCATATTCACGTTGAGACTTATAGGCACTGGAACATTTACCCTGCTAATATACAGATTTCGTGACTTCTGTCTGGTAATCGTTTCATTTTTTGTACACTGAATGATATTGCATTTACTAAATATCATGTGATTAATGAATGTGAGTATTTTAATCTCGTTTATTTTTAAAAGTTTCGTACCACCCTCCAAATGGTCTCCAAATCAGTCCAAAGTAACCCCAGAATTATTTAACATTGGTTTTAAATGGTAAAACTCATTTTTTTACCCATTGACATACATTCTTTTGAAGATTTTGAAAAAGGATTGATCCAATTTTCAAATGGATATTCAAAGTACAATAACACGAACGGAAAATTTTTTCTTTTAACAATAGATGATTCTTTTTCAAATATCTTCAAAAGAAGGCGTACCCATGGGTATTTTTTATGGACCTTAAACCAATATAGTTACAGCTGATGATCTGAATAAAAGAATGAATTTTTCCATTTAAGAGTGGTCTAAAGTAGATCACTTACCGATCTAACTTCGCATCACGAAAAATGCAAATTAAAAATGATCCAAAGATTTTTTTTCAAAATTTGGGCTTTGAAAGGGTGATTCTCCTAACGTATCTAAAAAAATACCGATTAAATTGACACAAAATCAAATGAGAACTATTCGAAATGATCCATTTTCACCCTTAAAACCAATGTTAAATATCGAGAGAAAATAATTCGGGGCTTGCTTTGGAGTGGTTTATAGTCCGTTTGGGACTGTAACAACAATTTTTTTTCCAATGACTATACCCTACTATATAAATGAAAATTTCTCAACATTTAAAATAAAATACTAAAAGAAATTTAATAAAGATTAGAGAAGTCGTTTTCTATTTTTCTTAATTTAGGCATAATATTCATTTATGAATTTACCCACAGAAATAATTATTCATATTTTTCTCCTGTTCCTCGACTTTTAAGCGGGAGTGAAATGCTTTAACTATTACTATACGAGAGGGTAATTCGTATGCGAGATTTAAAAGCATGGCGGCTGATACTTTACATAAATTTTATGTATAAGTTTTATATCTAATTATATTTATATACTTCATCTATTGTACTCTATTTTTGTGGTTTTTATATAATTGTATTTTTGTATTATATTGTAAAAGAGCACTAATGCCCGTATAAAAATAAATAAAAAATAAAAAAAAAAATAAATAATAAGATAAAGCGTGGAGCATTTGATGACTATTTTTAGAGTGAAAACCGAGAAACTATTTTAGAAAGAATGCAAATTTTACCCTCTAAGAGTTAATTTTGACTTGTATTTGGGTCAAGCCAAATACATTTTTCGTATTCCATTTATATATTTATATTCCATATATATATTTAAATATGTAGAGTGAAATAGAAAGAGATAGAATTTCAATCAATTTTCTTTTTAGACGTGGTTGCAATGTGAATTGTATAAAAATGAAGTAATTGCTTAATTACTCTCTGATACCAAACAAAAATTTTACGTCAATTTGTATAAGAGCAACAAGTAAGTATTTCAGTGCTACTTTCTCAACGCAGAGCCACGAATGGAACCCGACATTTGGATAGTGATATATGTTATCGCGATTTTCAGTAGAATCTGGACTTGGAGTGTCTAATTTCACAATTAATGCAATTCTACACCTATGTAAGCAATTGGCATTCGCGTCGCTCGAAGTGACATCGACTTATTACGAAAACTGTTTTGACACCAAAAACGTCATATTAATACCAATGGTAGTTCATATTGTAATAAAGTTTATAAATGTATTTCTTTGACATAAATAGTGATTAACGTTAAGTTAAAGCATTGATATATATTTTTTTACAGTCTTTTTCAAATTTGGGTTTTCACCCAGATGACCAAATTACGAAATCGACAAAAAAAAATCGCGACGATAGAAATGTCGACATTTTTATTTGTAAGCTTTAATGAATTATTTATTAAAGATGTTATTTTTTCGCTGATTTACAGCAATGTATGAAGTAACAGTCCTTGACACTTGTGTGACCTTTGCTAATAATACGACCTTCTTGGTATCAACGCGCATTTTAGTCGGCATTTAAGCGTAAAACTCGTGTGCGCCGACTGCGGCAGGGCTCAGGAACGGCCGGCGTCTCTTATATACAAACCTTTTACATCCTGTCGTTCGCATTTTTAATACTTTTTTTTTTGTTCTTTTTTTCTTTTTAGTACGTTTTGCTTTTTATTTACATCGACTATTGACGTGCACGCGCGCGCAAACACGAGCTTGCGTGCACGCACGAACGCAAAGGCCTTCACGCACGGCTGGGGAGGGATACATATATGCGCGTTCGCGCGAGCCGCACACTCAAGCTTTTGATCCTGCTCATCACCGTTGAGCTTTAAAAAAATTTCGCGAAACTTCCGGAGCTTCGTCGGTTTTTATCGGCATTGCGAGTCGGCGTCGCCGTTGTCGTGATTTTTTCGACGGCAGTCGAGTCGTAAATTTTTAACTTTGCAAATCCCAAATAATTTCGGTGCCTCGAATGCTGTATGGGAAAACGTCAAACGTTAAAAAAAGGATCGATTCTTGTAAAATGAGTCTACGTTGTCCTACGTTGACTTTATAGGGTAATTCGATACACCGGGATGCGAAAGAGCTCGGCTTACGAACAGTCGCACGCCCATCGGCATATATGTCATTCGATAAATTTATACTCCGACGAGTGCCTTAGCTGGCGAAATAACACCGCGAGCTTCCTAATCTACATTACGCCCTAAATTTACGTTAGTAATTAAGCTACGAATGTTCAGTACGCTGCTTACCGCTCCTAATTCCCCTAGCCCTAATTTGAACCCTCCGAGCTGCCGAAGCTGTCGCTTATTATGCCGTCACGTGCGTCTTGTCGTCGCACTAGACGGCGTGTATCTACTGATTAGTTTGTTCGTGACATGACTCAACGGCTTTGATGTTCGGTAATAATTTATACCGACGATTTCTTTCCTACGCATCGTACGAATATACCACCGAGTGGTCATTTATGGCTTATGAATCAACGTTAACAATTATTCACACATATACATTATGTACACGACATTAATTCCTAGATAGTGTACACATTTTGGTAATTCTATAAAACAGTAGCGCTACTGATTTCTGTACAGAACTAGATAGACAAAGCGCCGTCATAATTCGACCATAATTGACCCGTGCGCAAAATTGGCCACTGACCGACTACGAAACACGACGAACCCAATTAGAAAGAAAAATGATACAGATTACGCAGCAGTAGCTGAAAAATTCTGGAAGCCTGATATTATCATTTTTCTTTCGGCGCGAGAAGAGTTCGAGAACAATGGAGTAGATAGTTTATAATTGCCCGACGAAGCCTTTTCAAACAACATTGGTTGCGTTCGATACTGGTCGGGTACCCAATTGTTACCAGTGTTGTTATTGTCGGTTTTACCGTACTAATAGTATTGTCGGTCGCCCCGTACATCCTTATAGAGATAAAACAAAGTTTTTATCATCTAGTCGTGTATAGAGATTAGCGGTTCGCACAGCTGTAGCTTAACTATACTCGTTCGTAGTCGTGCCTCAGGGAGAAATGATTCCTCGAAGAGTGACGTTTCTTACCGAATAGAGAATCATCGCTCTTTAAGGAAGGACTGCGAATATGATGGTACGTATTTCCCTGTCATCCTCATGATGCCACAAAGACGCTGATTTCTTTACCAATTGGTCACCATAATATTTACAAAATCCCGACGCTCAAGTTCAACAGTAACCGTTGGAGAGACAGACAACTTCGTGTATACCAGCATTACGTCATGTGCAGATCACCTTTGAGGATGCGAGTAAAAGTCTTTTTAAACTGTTGGTTCGCGAGAGCGTAACAAAAAGGATTCATTGGGCTGTTCGCGTAGCACAAGAAGTACGAGAACATAAAAAGATGTTCGTTCGTACATGGCGGATTTGCGCAGAAGCCCTCGACGAGGGCGAGCACGTGATAGGGCGTCCAACAAGCGACGAAGGCCCCCAAAATAAATGAGATTGTTCGGAAAGCTTTCCGTGCTCGATTCTCGGTTCTTGATTTTTGCCGGCCCACCGTCGGATCCTTCTTTTGCGTCTTGGCTTTCAGACGTTTGCCGATCGTCTTGACGAAATCGCGCCGTGAGCCACCTTCTTCGCCGTCGCCAGCCTCCTTCTTCTTCGAAGCTTTTTTGGATTCTGGCGCGCTGGTGGTGCCGGAGATCGTTGGGAGTATACTGCTGGAAGAGGAATTCTGCATAGGATTGGCCAGTTTCGTGGTCTGTTGATCCGAACATCGGTCGGTCGTACTGTACGACGATTCTACGGGAGTAGCGCTGATGACGGTAGTGACCGGTTGTCGCGTCGTGTCTTCCGCTTTGACGGTAACTTCGGTATGAACTTTACTAACGGTGGGAGACGTTTGCGAAGCGACATTGCTTTGGTGCGTGATAAACACTCTCGGCGGATGAGTCTGACAAGATGCATTCGACATCGACGGTTGTCGGGACAGACCCGCGGTTGGCTGCGAGGGACTCGTAACCTGCTGTGCCGTAGCCCTAATCAGTGCTGCTTGCAGAAGACTCGTGTTAACGGCGGAAGTGCCTACGTTGCCTAAAATTGGCGAAGATGGAGCGGTGGAGAGTGGATTGGCAAGGCTGCAGGAGATGGACGAAGGTGGACTTTCATTGGATGGACTTGGAACGATAACAGAACTCTCATCCATGAAACGCAGATCTGCACCGTCAAGACCAGTGAGTATGTCGTAAGTGCCTGGACCGTGCAATGATGCCATCAAACTCTTTGGCCTGTCGGTCGAGGAATTCGTCGAGAGACTCTCCGAAATCGGTGGGCTGCCACGGAATTGCGTAGGTGGTGGAATGATGATTTGCGAGCAGGAAGCTGAATTTTTCGTTTGGGTCGGCGGCGTAACCTCGATCGAGGCCGGTTGATAAGGCGTGTCGTCGTTCGAGCGAAGCGACTGCTCCGGAGTCAGCGTTAGGCTGCTGGATCTGTCTTGCTCGATTGGATTTTCGGTGTCCAGGAGACTTATCTCTTGGATCTTCGGCAGTGGTTGGGCCTTTTGCATATCACGAATTGGACTGGTTGGGGAGACATTCACCGGCGCGGACAAATTCATCTCTATTTTTACAGGAAGCATACCGTTGAGTCTACCGTTCGTAGTGAAGAGTGCACCTGACTGCACGACTAAACCCGCCAAGGATGACCTTTTCCTAATATTGGTAACCGTCGTCTGGACTGGCGCCATCGTACTGTCTTCGTCAGAATCGAACGCTGGACTGCTGGACCTTTCTGATTTCTCACCTTCCGTCGGATGGATGTCTATCTGAATTCCGCTAGAAACCTCGGGAGTTTTCCCGATCAACTTTGCCTCCGTCTCCTTCTCCGCGGCGATTTCGTCGTTTGTCGAATTCTGAACACCTCCGGTGGTACCTGTCACGCCACCCGCCGGCTTCGGTTTGTCCTGACTGAGCAGCGTACTCTGGGTTTTCGACATGCCGATACCCGCTGCCCGTCCGGCCATTCCCGACATAGCTCCCGCGCTGAGCGCCACCATAGACTGCATTTTCCTCTGCTTCGCTTCGCTCTTCTTTTGCATATCGTAGGCAGTTTTGTAAATGCCGCCATAGAGAATAAAAAGGACTATGAGAGTGGTCCAGTAGTATCCGATTATTAATGCCGTGTTGAATATGGGATCTTTCAAAAATTGGACCGCACACTGACCAGGCATTAAGTCCCGGTAGCCGATAAAATGTTCCCATCCGAAAATGCTGATGAAGAAGAGTAATGCTGGTATAATCCAAGTGATGGTCACCATCCAGATTACGCGATTCTTCGTGCGCCAGCTTCGATACTTGGCGGCTATTTTGACGGAGCAGAAGCGATCGATCGTTATCAGCAATACCGTGTACTGAGAGACGAGGCATACGGTGTAGTCGACTGATAGCCACAGGTCACACAACAACGGGCCCAGGTCCCAGTAGCCCATCAAGACGTAGACTGTATAGAATGGCATGGAGACGGTACCTGAAATCATTCATTCTATAAAAGTCTCAATGCATAATTTCGTATATTTCATAATCATATCGATATATAATTATTCAAACTTTCGTTTTCTTACGGACCTACTAGGCACTATATAAACATGACGTGTGTATATTGTATACATGGGATTATTTTTTGTCCCATCAAAGCGGGTGTTTGTAATAAATTGTAATTCATTTGGCGTACTAACCAATTAGCATGTCTGTAGCAGCCAATGATGCTATGAAATAGTTGCTCGGCTGTCTGATAGTCCTATCAACAATGAAAGCTAGGAGAACAAGAATGTTGCCGCCTACAGTAAGCACTATGCAGATCGCCAGGGAAATGGCTATTAATACGGACTGCCAGAGCTCGAAGGGTGGCAATACCTGCGTTCCGTTTTCTTCTGCACATACAGTACACATATGTTAATTAAAAAGACATTGCTAAAACTATGAAATAAACATAACCTATAATGTCAGTTGTGTATAATATCGGACCGAATATAGAATTACTTTGATCTAAGGTGAAATGAGTATCGAATCGAGAAATAAATTTTTTTTTTAGCAATTAAGAAAGAATCATTCAAGTAGTAACTATCGTCATTTTTTCATTACAGTGAATGTATTCATCAATTGATACATTTCTCTTATTGTTACCATTAATTTAATAGTAATTATGATTTTATATATGTCTACGAAATAGACGAAGAAGAAAATATATTAATAAAATGTATAAAAGTAACTCCTACACGTGTTAATTCTGAATGTATGAATCTTTTTCGTTCATATTTGAAAGATTAGGATTTAACGAAGAGCGCAAAACGAAAAAATGACGTCAGTAAGCTCACTTTCGACGAATGAATATCGTAAAGCTTTCCTTTTTGCTCCTCCGAGAAAGTTCGAAAATTTCACTTAGGCGGTACAGAATTTTAAGTAACGACATGAATAAAAGATGACGGTTTAAATTGGCCGCCATAATTCTTTTTTCGTTTCTTCACTTTCGTTAATATTTCAAATGCTATTATATTCATTCGCCGGTGACTGGTTACATTCATTGTTATATTTCGAGCATAATGCTTTCGCTCAATATGGAAGTCACAGTTTATATACGAATGTTCTCTTACGAAAGGGCTGCGTGCTGATTCTTTATTGATTGTTCGATTCGTTGCCAATGTCGTCATTATCGTGAATTTATGAGGATACGCGTAAAAAAAAAGAATACTGTACATTTTATACTAAATTTTTCAGTAAAACATTGGGTAAATCGTGCAAAAGTTAAGGAAATTTCACAGAGCTTTATACATTTATTACTGTAATTATTAGAATAATTCGTACATTAAATGTATATAAAACTTACGGGATTCGTTCGACAATTTATGAAGGAGCAATTTGTAAGGAATCCGTTTTGTAAAGTTTACAGAATTCATTTTTTTCATATATAGACAAAAAACGAAAAAGCTTAAAAATATGATGGATTAAAAAAAAATGTATTTTTATACCTTCCCAGTCAACAATCACAGAAGTTATGTCCCATTTATGTAACAGTTACATCAAAATGTCCGCCTCCAAATTGTCACAGTTACATAATAGGAATTGTG
>JAPYZR010000759.1:0-43392 GCA_030522945.1 Trichopria nigra | reverse complement strand
ATATTATAGCTTACAAAATTTATTTACATTATTGTAAAACTGAAAACAAAATTTTTTCTCTCATTCGAAAGAATAAAAAGGGGGATTTTAGAATTAAATTGTACATTTGAAACGTTTCTGAGGTAGGACATTTACGGTTTCCGAAACCTTACTGAAACTTCACTGTGACGAATTGTTTACCGGGATTGCTCCGTTTTGCCTTCACACGAGGCGGATTTTTTTTACGCGAATCCCCCGGGCGTATTCTTTTGTATACTCACTTATGGGTCGCGGATGGACAGACAAGCTGCACATGACTTACGATAATGTATGTATGTACATATGCATATATATGTGGCGAACACATTTGTGATTTACTGCGCCGGTTAACCTTCCTCTTCTTTACTCGGCAACCACCGGAAGCCTCACCTGCGCCGAAGATTCTTTCTACGTGCGTAAAACTCGAATTCACGAACATCGAGCATCAAGCCTTGAATTCGAACCCGGCTTTACTGAATATTTACCTTCTCCGCGGTTCTTTATCATCATCCATTAAAACAAGCTTTCGATAAAAATGATAAACATCCAAATTTATTTTCACTTTCTTACTCTGTAATAAAGTGATAGTTTTATTCGTGTTAATTCAGTTTCGTCCGTTAGTTATTGCACGAATTCCTGATTATTTCGTTGCCGTTCAAGTTTACGATAAATGTCTCATCATCGAGACTTAAGCAGTTTTTTATCTTTCGCAAACATCGATAAACGGGCTAGCAGCCGTAAGAAGCTCATCGTCTCAGTTTTCGTACACACGAGGGAGGTAATTATACTGATTTACATAATGATCGCGTGAACTTAAGGATGTGAGGTGGTATGCGTTACGCATGTACGCGAAAGCGATTACGTCTTATCGGGCTGGAGGGAGATCGAAAGAACGTGGGTTCAAACCCACGTAAATGTACGCGAGGAAGCCATCAGAACGAGAAGGGGCAATATTCAGACAACTTCATTTCATTCAACTGAACTCTATATGTTAATGTGCAGTGTGCAAAGATAGTCAGCGAATAGTTTGAACAAAAATACGAAATTCCAGTGCTGAAAGTTGATCTTTGATCATAGCACGATTTAAGATATAATTGTCTTATACTAATTTCGATTGGTAGAGAAGACATTCGTATAAATTCTACATAATCTTTCTATATTTATGCTCTTCCGGTTCCTTCACTTTGAATTTTCTTTGACGACTGCACGTTTTTGGTACACGTGCACCTTTTGAATAACTTCAGATTTACCTTCTAAGTAGCCTAACATACCCCTTAATACGCAGTACCTATGTTTGGACGTACCTAGGATCGCGTGCACTGATTCGCGAGCAAGATGCGCGCAATCGGCACGCACGCGGCGAGACAAAGACAGTACTCGGCTTCTTAGTCGCCGCGTTGCTGTATTTATCTGGGCTTTTCATTATTGAAATGTTTACGAGCAACGATCGTTGCGTGATTTATACACGGCTTAAACTAACGATTATTCATTGGATTTAATTAACGTGCGTTTACACATGTATTTCTTGAGCGATATTGGAAACAGATATAAACTGTATCTTTGCCTTCGCACCTGACATCCTGCAAGCCCTATATTCATTCCACCGTAAAATATGTAAAAATTACGAAATTTTCAATACTACATTAATTACCGAAATATTAAATGCGATCATTAAGTGACAATTTTATTCATACCAGAATAACAATTCAGCTCGATAATATATAATACACGAGGCACTCTGAATTTACAACTTTGTAGACTGACAATCGTTCAGTAGTAATTATTAATCGTTCAGTTAAAAAATACTATTTATTTTAAATGGCGGTAATACTAAGTGATTATCCCCATTACTATAGCCATTAAATTGACAAGGAAATGTTTACTGAGCCGATGAATCGTTTACTACTTCCGAAGTTTTATGCGTTAGTGAATAATTTAATATTATGTAAAATAATGTAACGTTGGAGCAATTTATTCGGACTTTCACGTAATGTGTTCATTTTAATACTTCGCGGACACGTTTGACGCTCCCAAAATTTCCGGAGAAAGAAGAGATCCGCAGATGACTACAAGAAATTCGTGATGGAATTTCATAATTTACGCGGGCAGATAATGCCGTACACAGTGTATCCGCACGCGAGGCAACTTGTTGAGTGAAAAGGAGAAATTATTATGTGCAATTAATAAAGGTCCTTGCACACTACGGAATCTAACAAAATCTCGATGAAATTACGAGATCGGCGAAGCTGCTGCCTTCGAGATAATTAATTTCGGTTAATCAGGCAATTTTTTGATAAGAGACTTTGGAAGGGAATATTAATTGCGCGAGTTTTTACATTTTTAATTGCTTCCCTGGAAGTTAATAGGTTTCGCTATCTCAAAGGGAAGAGAATGCTTGCGAGATTCGATTAACGGCGGATGAGTACGGATAATTGAGATTTTAGGATTTCTGACATTGTCGAAATATTGAGAAAGAGGAATTAACGCCGAAATTACAAGGGCGAACATCCATTTTTTTCGATCAATGATAAGAGGTTTATGAAGTTATTTGGCGTTGAAATCTCGGTAGAGATTTTAAGTTAAGACTCGTTAAGTGCTATGCCTTGAGGTAATTACAAGATACACCGAAGAAGAAATAGACGCATAACGTCGATATTTTAGATATTGAAAGTTAGACTTGTAGTCTGGGTGTACCCAATACACATTGAAGTCTATTAACTTATGTCTATGTTGTTAGGGAAAAAGGCATGGAGCCTTGACATCGCCAAGTCAATAGGAATCCCCATCTGACTAAACCTTAGAGCTAATTTAAGTAGATTAACAGTGTTGTGGATTTGTAAATGAATACAAATTAAAAGCCACAAAATGAGCCACGTGACAAGGAATCGACGCATTTCATTCTTCCAAACTTGCCACCCGGACGAGAATGGGTGAATTAAAATATTCAAAGAGGCACAAAGAAAGCCAACAGCCAGCTGCTCGATCAGAGTGATTAAACTTCAGATAAGAATCAGATCCAAATGAGCCGTAGATATACGAACTCCCGCGCACGACGCACCACTGACCATTGAGGTTCTATTTTACCAAACATGCCACGTTGACGGGAATGTCTAAATTCAAAAAATCGAGTGCACCTTGTAACAAAACGAAATCAAAACCGAAGGGTAAATCGGTGTGATCTGACGTCCGATGTAGGATCCAATCCTACGCCTGACGTTCGGTTCGATCTGATACGAAACATTCAAATCGGTCAACGGGAATGATCCACAATTGCTGTCGGTTTTTAGTTTCTTTACTCAGGTTTCTTTTTCCCTCTCCCTTCACGGAAAGGGAGCAGAGACGAACCTAACGCGTTAACCGGTTTCGTCCAGTATAAAACCGGCAGTTCGCGCATCTCGGCGCGTTGCCCGGTACAGTTTTGATAGATCCAGGGCTATTCGACCGTTTGGTCCAAGAGCAGCTAAAAGCCTATGTGGTCATTCCGCGCGCGTAGACGTCAGGTCAGGTATGCGTGTTGCAGAACCGGATAGGGTATTAACCAGTTCCTGGGAGCTAATCCCAGAGTTGTATTGCGCGTAATATAAGTTAGTATTCTCCCGATTCGCCGTGCCAATTCCGTTATAATTAGACGATGGATCTCGTAAACATGCTTGGTCATCCTATCTGCGTTCAATAAATCCGCATTGGTCCGTATTAGTCGAGTGCTATTACAAATTGCTCAGATTAGTAATCGCGCTCCGGCTTATCTTAATTAAAATGACTCCAAAACTAGATATTCGATTTTGCATTCGCAGTTTTAATAATAACATAAATCATAGATATTTCACAACTAATGAAATACGGGCCATAAATCAAGAATAGATTGAATCGACCATTACAGTTTGACACGAAGCCAATTATTTCGCGAAACGTCTTGCTCGCACTTCTCGTATATTTTTAACTTTTAAACATCTGTCAGTACTCCCTTTTCAGACATTTTGTCGTTTTCCCACTGAAGAGCAGTCGGCCTTTACGTTTGAACGAAAAACGAAAACGATCTCGTGTTTCAATGTAACGTTCAGAGGCTCCTTAACTCTGCGGTCGCAACTCGCCTCAGCGGTTCTCCTCATTCTAACTAAGAATTCTAGATTGCGTTCATGCACTACACGATCTTCTTTCATTTCTTAATGGAACCATTTTACGTCTGCGGCTGCGTTGAAATGTACAAAGCTGCGAACCGATTCGTAACTTGATCTCGCTGTCGACCACCGCAGTTAGTGTCTTCGCAAAAGCAATTCACTTCATAGATTCTATTCAATTCCAAATGGTTGTTAGATCGTAATAGCATATCGTCATAGATCGATTTTCAAAGATAAGACATCGAAGATGAAAGTCGAAGAGTGTGTCGATGTTCAGTATGGAATCTGTAGACAATGGAAATACAGATTGACAAAGCAAATACTAAGGTAAAATTGACGACAACAGTTATGAGCGAGCGAAAGGGGCCGAGGCAACGAACGGAACATGTTGGACAAGAATAGAAAGACAGGTAAAGGAGAAGAGGTTCTCGCATGTCATTCGACATCTCAAAAACTGACGGAAACAGAACAAAGTGTGTGCAGCAACCTGTAAATGGTTGCAGTAATCCTAAAGTAATCAATCATATTCCACGACGATGCAGCTAGGGGGCCTGATTCGATATATATACATATAATTGTTAATGTATACGTGTCAACTAGGTAGTATAAATCTTTATTGAGTTGTTTCATTCATTATATAAATTTTATTTATCTTTAAAAATGTATACCAACCTTTTCCAATAAATTGACATAAAGTCTTTATATGCGTATTTAAGAAGTAACTTCAAACCCCAATTTTTGCAGTTTAACATTAATACCAACTTTACATTTGTTTGCCTTTACCAATTTTTGAAATTTAACGATCTTACGTCCGGTTCTTCAAGTCATTCATTGCCTTCGTTCTCGTCTTTATCTCAGTCCTAACCACCACCTTTATCGTTATCTTCATTTTGATCTTCGGCGATTCTCGACTCGATCGTTATCTCCGTTTTGATCTTGGTCGCTACATTTTAATTGTAATCTTACCATTTGCAATACCATGAAACGCGAATTCACTCGTCGTTAGCTCGGTATTTATCGTCGGCGCAACATTAAATACAACTTTTTCAGATCGCGTATAGGCATTAATTACGACGTGGGGAAAAGCCCACAAACGAAATGCAGCGGCGGTCAATCCTTTCTGACTTGGAAAGAAGTAAGGACTGGAACGGCCATAAAGTGTTGCGGCGCGCGACATAAAATACAAAATAATTACACATAAAATCCTGGGGAGCTTCGCGAACTAATTATTCCAGCACGGGGGCTCGTTCGAAGCGGAACATAATAATCATAATCCTCGCGCGAATATATAAAATGACGACTGGTCTCATGGTACCGAACATGGAATTCCTGTTTCCGAAGCAGCGAATTAAAAATCCTCTACTTTACTGCGAAAAGCCAATTCGAAGTGCGCTTTTCCTCAGTTATTCTTTAGCAATACTTGTAAGTATTAAAGGTCTTATTACATTAAATAATTCGCAAGAAATTGTTATGTCTTAACATCCTACGCTTGATTATGTTTCACGACTTCTTTTCCTATTAACTATACTTAATACTATAATTATATTCTGATAATCGTGATTGTAGGTATCAGCTTACTTTTCCTACAAGCCCTTGTGAGAAAGTTGCCAATGATTTCAATTTTCTAAGAATTAGCATTTCTAAGCGTGTTACTTATTACAACATTTTACATTGTCATTTTACATATCACATCACATGACTTAAAAGAATACCGTATGCTCCATAATTTTGTGTTATATCTTCTGATTATCTTAGAATTGTCCTGTGAAGGTGAAAACTCAGCCTCATTTAATTACTAGACTGACCGAGTTTGTTAATAAAATGTCCCAGAGGACAAAACGTCGTAAAAAAATGAAATTCTCAAAAGATGATGAAATAGCGGTTCTCGTATATAGGGTTTACTGTAAATATAAATTTTTAAATGCTTCCGTAATCAGGTAGCTTTGAAAGAACAAACTGCAGTTAGAAATGTGGATTTTTGGTCGCGAGGTCGAAGTTGCATGCGCAACCATAAAGAGGTACTCATGTACTTTTAATGCCGTCAAGTTAATGGAGTGCATCCTAGAAACGAAAGCGTGCGCATAAACACGGCTCGTAAAGTAAACGAAGTACAAGAGTAAAGTTTAAAACCGTAATTGCTGCTTGGTCAACACAATTAAATGGGGTAGCCACGAATGTGAAATAATTTAGAATATAACAAGGTGCCGAGAAAAGCATAACTTGGGTGTTACTTTTAGCGCCTTTATGCCACGTACACGCATTCCTCGATAAAATCGCATACGTAATCTTCGAGGTACAAACTACTAAAAGTAAAGAACATATGAAAGGCCCATAAAGCGCTTGACAATAAGAGATATCGACGTTGCGAAACGTATAATGTTAATTACCCCTTTCATCTTGGAGCAAGGAAATCCTCGAAGAGCAAGTGCTTGTTTGAAGAACTGTAAATAGCTTAACAATGCCGTGGGGTGCCGAGCAACATTTCACCTTTATGCTAGCAAAATTGTTCGTTAGCGCCCGAATCGCCCTTAAGATAACCTTTCTTGGGCAAATGCAAGAAGGAGATAAGTAAAGAAAAAAAATATTAGAAAACGAGATGGACTTATAAATGTGACTCGGTTCTTCGGACCGACTTCTTCCTGCTCCCTTATGTCGAGAGCAACCGCACCATTAAAGATTCGCGCCGTACGCTACTCGAGGCAAGCGCGAACGCTTGTATGGTGATCGAGACAATATTTGCGACGCTCTCGCATAATAAGATAGTCCAATACGAGCGCGAAGAAGTAACCGCTTTCAGAGAGGGAGACATACAGTAAGCTCGCACATGGATAAGGCGAGGATGTGTTTCCCCCTCGAATTTATTAAATGGCGCTTTAACCAATTCTCCTTACCAGAAAGCGTCTGCCGAATACATTATCGTAGTTAGAATGCATTAACGTTTGCGAAACTGCTCCGCGAAAGTAGAGATGGAGCGCAAATGTAAATAGGTTGTTACAAAGTCGTCGAAAATATGCAGAGATCTTCCGAGTTGCAAGGAAGTAAGAGATTTCCTGAATATTTTGTTGACGCAAAGATTTACGCATGATTTTTAACAATACTTACGTTTTTTTTGATCATGTGTCCAGATTGACAATATAAAAATCGTCCTCACATGCTATCAATTTAACATATCGAATATATGTACATTTGGCATAACGCTTTCAGCATAAACGCTCAGCATCATATTTCTTTCCTATCGCGACTTTTATTCTGCCTTTGTACTGCGGTTGGCAATGATATCGCGACAAGCCCGTTTACGGGGAATAAGAGTAATTCCTTATATATGATAAATTCCTTATATTTTAGTGGTTCGAGTTGAGTCCTTGTTCTAAAGTTGCCTTTAATCTCAATGACATGTCGGGAAAAAAAAACAAGTAAAGCTAGCGCGGTAAAAGTCGTTATTTACCAGCAGATTATGGGGAAACATCCGAAGAAACTCCGGACCACTTCGGTGCTTTTAGCGACCCGTGTTCCGAGCTGGGTGGAAAAAATAATTGGTAACCGGAACAGACGTACTGTAGATAAGGCAGCACTCCTCCGCGCCGATATGAGTAAAGCGGTGAGAAATAAAATGCGAAATAGGCAGACTAGTTTCTGCGAAGATCGCTCTTTACTTTATCGTAATTAAGGCATAGCAAGAAACGATTACATACCAGGGCGCCAGAACCTGTGGGACAGTGGATGGCGGACGTTGTAAAGTTGCCTCCATTCTCTTAATTACGCTGCTAGATGTTGCTGGGTTATTAAGTGCCAGTAGCGACGAGCCAATGCGGGACGGAGGTAGAAAAAAGGGAGACCTTTAATCAATTCATAACCATTTTTAAGAAGCGACTTATGAAGAATCTTTTTTCCGCTTTAGGTTCCATAAGATTTTAATTATATGACCGTTAAGAATTGCGAACTGGTAAAAATAGCGCTTTAATATTAATGGGACTTTTAATGCGAGTATCGTATTTAACGTTGTTCCTTTTGGTTTTTCAGAAGCGCCGGGCGAGCTCGGATGGGTCCTGACTCTGGTGATCGTTTCTTTGGTGTCTGCGGGCATCGGTGCAGTCGTCATGGTCACGCTCCTACATTGTCGGAGGTTAGTAACCATCAATCTTTCAAACTCATCTACAACACTTTATCATTCTTGTGACGGAATTTTCATTACCTATTTGCCCCTGATGGTAGAAATCGCCCTTGATTTCCCTTGATATGCCATATACAAGGCCTCTCTTGGCCTTAGATGTAGCATTACATTTCCTACAAAGCCTTGTCGATATGTAATGCTTTCACGCTAGATCAAGGTCCATTTCTATACATGGGGCGCCTTAATTACTTTATTGAACTCTTCCCATACTAACTAATCGGTAAAGAAGATTCTTAAGGTGGAAATTCTCGTGCACAGTAGACGTCAGTGATTCAACGATGAAATTTGTATGATCAAGCCTTTGACCATTACGTGTTATTACAATGTCAAACCAAAATGTTGATTAACACCAAAATACACATGACCTTATAAACCATAAAGATACTAGTTTTTTTTTCATTGTGTTCCATTTCTGCTCGGTTCGGTATTGAATTGAAAACCTTACCTGCTAATTTTTTGAAAAATCATGGTGACTAGAATAAGTCGGTTTAGATATCTTCTCTCTCATTTCTACTTTACGGCTGTTACGGTTTCGAAATCCCAAAATCAACTAGTGGCTTTACTTACCATGAGCTCTTTGAAATCAGTGCACTGCTCGACAATAGAAAAGTGCCGGTGATATTCAGTTTCAGAACCATTTGATGCACCGTTGACAGCTGTGAAAAATCAAAGGAATATCAATCACTTCGAATCGCGAGCAAAGAAGCGCAGCAAGTTTTATCGAATTACTGGAAATTGATCAAACATCCAGGGGTAAAAACTTGACAAGGCGAATCGAGAAGAAAATAACATTTCCTAAGAAATTCAAAATTTACCGATCATCCGTGAAGAAATCGTGAATGCACCGAGTCCATGTCGCACAGTGACGTTTAGTTGACCGGCTGCAAATCGTCAGCCAAAAAAATAAAGACATCAATTCGTTCCGCGTTGATGCAGATGCGAAGCAGTGAAAAACGCGCCAAATCGTGCAGGAATTCCGATCACCCAAAAAGATTCGCGACAACGTCGATTAATAGTCGTGAGATTTCCGGAATTCGAGGGAGCATTCGGCGAAGCAAAAGAAAAACTTTCTTATAGGTCTGATGCAAATGTCGATTCGGTTGGTTTTTGTTCTCTTCTCTTTCAATTGAGCTAGGTTGTAGGTCATTGATTTAGGCGCGTGATTAAATGACTTCAATTCAAAACCGAGTTGTCTCTGCGGACTCTGAACAGGAGTGCAATCTGACTCGAAGCGAAAATATCACGAGCCCTCCTAAATTACATAAATTGAGTTCGATTAAGACGTGCCCCTTTTGAAAAACAGTTTTAGATTTGCTTAATCGACCAAAGGGTTACGAAAAAGTATGACTTTATTAAGGGGACAATAAAATCCGATATCCCGTGCATTCTGAAGCGTCAGCGATCGCGAACGGACTCGTAAATCTTAATCCCTCGGATCTCCCGTGGCGTCGGATTAATTCAGGACGATAGGAACAGAAAAAGGGTTGCGAATCGGAAGCTGAGACGAGCTCGTTTCGGAGACGCCGACGGTGTATACGATGACACGCTTCGATTCTTTTGAGATTTGTGCGCGATCGCGCAAACTCTCAGTTCGTGCAACGAGGAGTGATCGGTGGTAACCAGGAGGCGGCCGAGCGATCTTCTTCAATTCTCACTAGAATCGGCTCCGGTTCCCCCGATCCGGTAGACCAATCACTGCCAGAGAAAACGAGCGCCCGCTAACTAGACCGATCCGAGACGAATGGCTCGGTGACAGGCGAACGACAAAAGAAAGACCAGGAAAAAACGGACGAGGAGGCGAACGAGACTTCCGAGCTCGCGAGACAAACAGCTCTGGAATCCCGCATTCGTTCCCCTCCGCGTTTGTCATCTTTATAAAGCGAGTCACCTGTATGAGGAATCGTTGCATCCCGATTCACCGCTCTCAAATTGCTGATTTTTTTTCCTACAGTGAGTCGTAATCTCGGTAACGAGGGAAATAAAGCAGAAACTAAGCCACTCTCGTTCACAACCTATTCGAGAACGGGATTCGATACGGTTATCTCAGCGACGGAAACGAGGATGTAGATGCTAACGTAAACAATAATCAGCTTGCTCTACGTCGAACGTCACAGGAATGATAAGAAAACAATGAAATTTATCGGGATCGTAAAAATCTGTTATTCGTGTCGATCTTTACAACTAATCTCGTGCTCCGATGCGGCAGTCCAATACTCCGGGGCTCGTATAACCTCGCCACGTTAAGAGAGGAAAACTTCATCCAGCGTCACTAATTATAACACATACAAACAAGAGAGAGTATACCATTATCGAACATTACATACTTTGTCATAAATACGAAATTTCCTCTAAATCACGCCGTCACTGACGTTTACTGCACAAACAACACCTTCCACTTTGTCGCGGCGAATGCATTGAAAGAAAGACTCACCTACTTATTGCAAAGATTCCAATTTCCTTTATCGTCGCCTCTAATACTCGCCCAGTGACATATATAGAATGCCTCGCCCGCTACTTTCATCTAACAACTTCCTAATGAACACCTTTTCTGTTACAGGTTAAAAAGCGCCGGCGGCAGAGGTGAGATTTATTTTCCATTTTCTCATTTTTCTTCCTACACCATCACATGCGCAATATAAGGGATCTTAGTTTACTGGGAAATACTGAAGAAAGCCGCTTGTCATTATTAAATATAGCCTAACTCGTTTTCCAGCTTTTCATTATTGCTTCCGTTGCGTAACTACTCGAATAAATTTTGATTCAAACTTATATATTTTTAAACTTTTTTTTCTTCATTTTCAAATCAAAGTTCGAATTACATTGAGTTATACGACTCGTGTCAAAGAATAAACTGCAAGTCATGAAATAATCGAATAGATATAAATTGATTGGATTGAATCAACGAATCGTATTGAAGGAAGGATGAAATCGAAGAATCAAATTAATTTTAATTGATAATTGTGAATCATCGTTATTTTTCATTCTTCTCAAATTCTCCTAGTTCATCACAATTATTCGTCCGCGTTATTTTTTTGATTTAACTAAATTCATCATAATTTAGTTAAATTTATCACTTCGCGCCACGAGAGAAAAACCAAAATTATCGCGACAATCGTACATTCCGCATGACCAATAACTCTTGGACGTGACTAAAGGGGTTTTTCGCGACATAAATAAGAGCGGCGACAAGAATCTTTTTTACGAGCTGAGATATCGATGCGAAAAGCTCGAGTCGCGTCTTTTGCGAGCGGCGTATATACAAATATATATATATATATATAGGTCCGTGACGCGACGCGCGAAGACCCCGAGAGTCAGTAACCCAGTAGGGGTCTCGAATAATTGGAAATCGCCGAGGAGCCGACCTGTTACCGCCGTTGTACTGGCATCTCACGGAAAAAAAGTTCCCGAGGCGCAGAATTTAAATTAATGGCCTTGTAGAGCGCAAGTAGTACAACGTGTCGAAATTTCGTTCCTGTTCACTTTGGCGGGGAAAAGCCACTTTTTGCACTTTTAACGCACTGCGCGAATTCCTTAAGGGCACTTTTGTTTGTCATTAAAAACCGTAATGTTCGTGATAAATTTTTGTTGTCAGCCTATTGATATTTTTTTCGGGTAGATTGGTGTTTCACATTTTATGGTAAAGTAAACGGAAGTAACGTGCACCTTAATTTAGCAAAAATTATAATATAAGTGCGGTCTTTTATTCAAACAAACCTCGGAAATATTGACATATGAATAAATCGCATGGGTGGGCATCGTCCGAAGAAACCAGACGGCCAACCATAAATTCGAATGCTTTCGAAAATATGAGACCCCCGTCGAAATTTCTCGTTTCGATCCGTCTTCGCGTGTGGTTGCCTTTACCTGACGCATTTTTAATTGTTGAAATTCTGGATATGATAATGAAGTCGTAAAGATTTTATACATCTTTGTTAATTTATCGTTTACGGGATTTCGCATGTTTTGCCGCGATACTGAAAATTGAAGCCAGCTTGATCAACATTTTGAAAGTTTACCATCGAATAATTCTACACCAATCGAATAGAATTTTGGGCATGACTTTTTATCGAATTTTCACGGCCACTCCAGTCGTGTGATGTACGGCCGCTAGTTTTTAGGCACCGCGTATTCTCGTCTGTCATCTTTTTTTTTCATACGTGGTGATTTCTGCCAAGGCGGTCTACCAACGAAATGAATTTTTCGGGCAATGTGTAATGAAGCTATCGCAAAAGCGTTTCGCGCAATCATTTAAAGAATACTCGAGAAAGCTACTACGAAACAATTACAGAATCGTCGGGGACTTTAACCGCGTGCGTAAAAGGCTTTTTGCAGCATGTAAGAGAGCGAGTGCGCGCGAGACCACCCGCGCTCCGATCAAAGTTTACGAAGAGTCGATTCTTCGAATTGACAGCGAGTAAAAAGGGCCGGGAGAATCGACGGAACGAGTGTCGGATAATTAATTCGGTTGACCCAGGAGAATCGAGCTTGCACCTATCGGTTCGATTCCGTTCCTCGCGTCTGTATACCTCGTCGCCGATCCTATCGAATCGAAATCAGAAAGTTAATTAGACGCTTTCGCCAACAATCGACTGTCGCTCACGATTTCAGTATGCCTTCTTTTATTCTACGTCATGGATTAATTATATAAACGGCTATTGACGAAAAGCCGCAAAAGTGTACGAGGTGCAGTGCATGCAGTAGTACCGACACCGGAAATCGGTTATCGGCTTTTCTATATTTTCCTTCCACTGTGCAATGGCTGCACTGGATATATCATGAAAGAGGTCGGCATTTTGCGAAATTCTTCCGTCAGTCTTTTTCGACCACCGCAGGCTGTTTCGGCGCAATTCTCATCACCCTCCGGCATCTCCAGTCTTTTTGCTCCAATCCCCGCAATTACATGTTGCGTTTTCCTTTTTGTTGAATTCGCGTCAATTTATCGAGTATCAAAGCGTTGTTGCATTTTTTTTTATATATATATCACAAGACTTTCATAGGTAGATTTTATTAAAAAACAAAGTTTCTATGTCGAGGATATCAGAGCAAATACAAAAATTGTCTAATATTATATTTTATCGTCATTGTTATCTTTGTCATCTTATAACCTTTACAAGCATATTGCTTTGTACATTAGGAGTGTAATATACGAAATGTTTATAGGAGAACACGCGTTACGCAAAACGACATTAACACGAGCAGAATTAGAAAATTATACCCCGTTAATATTTATGTTTCCTCCGAGTATAGTTTAAGATTGCGCTTTACGTTAAAGATAAGATACGATACACTTTGAGTCGGTTGCTTAATGTTTTGGCTGCCGTAATATTAACCGGAAGTGAAACTTACCTCATTGTCGTATGAAAAGTTATCTCGCGAAGTGGCGAAATTACAAAAGTACTTTTAATGCATTTTTATTTTTTAATACCTTTTGCATTAAGTGAAATCTTCAAAATCAATACATTGATAATTTTTTTTTTTATAGAATATAGAAAAGATAACAATTACGCGATCCAAACTTTTTCTAAAATAGAAGAATTATTAAAAAAAAAAAAAATTAAATTTCGAAAGATCAAATAAAAAGAGAAAATAAAATTATCGAATTGAATCGAATCGAAAAACGAAATCGATGAATCGAATGGGAGAATCGAATATGAAAACAGATCGAAGAATCGAATCGAAGGATAGAATCGAGGGATTATAATTTGATCAATTTCCCCTTCTCAGCGTATCTATTGACTTTCCCCCAATGATAATAGGACGAAAAATCAAAGAAAAACATGAAATTCTCGATTCTTGCATAATCTCGATTCTTGCTCGTTCCGCAAATCATGTTGATGCAATTCCCGGGTTTTCGTATGCAGCATTTCGCGGTAGGAAGTACCGCTGGATTTTCTTGGCGGCGACGACGATGACGGGGAGAGATAGGATCTGGAATGCTCTTCCTCGCGTCTCCCAACAAACGAGTCAAACGTGACGTTGCCGGGGCCCGGAACACGTTCGAGTTGCCTATATACACGTATATATTCGAAGGCTCGCGACGTCGACGATCGCTTTCGACTGTATATGCAGTTTCCGCGTACAAAATCCTGATATCTTCCGATCATCGTCCGCTGATCAGCGTTATCTTATTTAGATTTTTATTTTCTCCTTTCATCAGAATAAAATAGGCAATTGTTTCAAGACAACTTCAACAGCTTGTTTCCTTCGTCTTGGAATCTTGTAAATCGTTTTAAAACGTACTTATTAACTTTAGCTCTTTCGACTGCTTAAGATTGCTTGTTCATCAGTTTTATTTCCTTATGCAATTTTTTTTTTTTTTTAGTTCCTGTAGTTTTTCTTCTTTACTTTATTAAAATCGCCGCCATCAAAAAAAAAAAAGAAAATATAAATGTTGACGCCACAAAAGACCCGAAGCACAATGCGCAGGCGATGATGATTCTGAATTTGCGGCACGCAATAAAGGTCACCTTTCACTCGGGCGTCGCATCAATTGCGCTGATAATTGTCGCTTCTGAAATCGCGATTATCGCCGCAGGAGCGGGAAGACATTCGATGCCGAATCGTATCTCGCGCCGGAATCTCGCAGGCGTTGCGCAAAATAAGGGACTCTTCTCTTGGCCTCGCCGGATGACAGAAATGCCCGATCGATGATTAATCGCTGCGAAATCAGCAATGATGCAACGCACCTACGCGGTCTGCGACTCGCAAACGATTTGGGTCACGCGAGATTCCATTGTTTACTCAGCAGGGTTGAGAGTTCAAGAGATCTCTTTCTTTTTTTTTTTTTTTTTTAAACAAACAATGACGCCGCGCCGTGAATGATCAATTTCAATACTCCTGAGGAGCGTATTATATATATTATAAACTCTTTGTACTTTCACCTTTGCGAGTATCGTCGATACAATTGTCGTAATGTTTAGGTTCGCCTGTTTTAACAATTTTTTATTAATATTTTTAAATTGTAATTTTACTCCTTATCTTACATAATAAATATATTAATTCAATAATTTTTGGAAAGAAATCTGAAAAAATTAAGTTTAACTTTTGAGACGAGAATCAGAACAAGTCGAATTGAAGATCATCGATGAGTCGAAACGAATGCAAAATCGAATCACCTCGAAAGTTATTCATAAAAATGTCGAATCGAAAAGTTGAATGACAATATATCAAATCGATGATAAGAAACGAATCGTTGTATCTGATTGGACCTCTTCAATCCAATCGAAAGATCGAATAAAAATAAATAAAAATTGAATAAACGTGATGAATTGAAAATCGAATTAAATCTTTGAATCGAATAAAAGAATCGATGAATCGAAATCATAAAGTATGGTAAACTTAATAAAAGTCAAACGACGATAAAAGAATATTAATTTTGGTAATAACACTTAAATCATAAACTGCAATATATATGAACAAAATCGAGAAAAATAATCTCTCATTTTTTCTGTCGCGATCATTACATATAGATTACTTATTCATTTTATAACGTAGTAAATTCCTCTTTAAAGTCATATATAATACCCTTTTAAAAATTGCCTCCCTATAGCAGAAATTAATCGTGGCGCTGTATCGATTCTGTCTAGATTTCCAAGAATAATTACTGGTGCTAGACTGGTAAACTATGTAGCACCAATATCCGCAGGTAGACGCTTAATGTATATGGGGCCATGATAACACAATCTATGCCCATGATCTAAACAGAATCTGTCTAGTTTTCATCTAGGAAAAGCTATTTTATTCTAACCTAATAAGCATCATATCTAATTTTATCTAACCTATAATTTATAGTAATGTTTCTACACAAAAACTGGACAGAATCGGGAGATTTTCTCGTACAGATTTTATAATGATTTTCCGATATATATGGCCTTTACATTAAAACGGAATGCCACAATTAATTTCTCTTATAGCTTATACATCACGTGGACAAAGAGCTCCGGTTGTACTAATGAATTTATAAAGCGATATAATTTTTTTCGCAAAAAGGCGAAGACCCACCGGTGTAATCACGTTCCCGCGTATAAAGGAATACGAAATGTGCGGGAAAGCGTAAAATGCGATCGCCGCCTTAGGAAGAGCACGCGCGCGCGCCTCTTCTTGAAATTCCACGGCTAGTTGCTAAGTAAGTTTAAGAGGATTTGTCGTGGGGGTTTCCGACTTGCCTGTAATGGAAGCTTCCCGAAATACGAAAGTGTCGGCGAGATTAGATAAATTCGCAATACTTTGTGCGGCGTCCAAGTGACGCCGTGCATGAATAATTTCATCAAGTTATTAAATGATTTCACGCACCTGGCATTTTCGCGCGAGGCTCAAAGAAAATATATTAATATTACTACTACGTTATCTTCAAAGAGCGAATAAAAAGAAAACACTTCTAAGTATATTATATCGTCGTTTTATATTCAAATATAAATACAATCTTTTTTAATATCTGTTTTTTTTTTTATCGCGATTGTATATTTTTTTTAATTGTATTTTCGGACACCCTCTGTATACGTAGCGGTCAGCGAATTTTAATCGAGCGCAGAGAAGCTGCCGCTGAATCCAACTATACAAGCCTAATGAAGTTATGTCCTGGTGGTAAAAAAGCGGATTGAAAAAATCAACAAACGACCAGGAGAAACCGCTTCGTTTAGAAGAGCAAAAGTTATCGACACATTTTAACCAAACGGCTGCGAAAGAGCGCAGATTTGTCACGAGTTAATGAAGTTATAACTCGAACTATATAGTTTGTTTGAAAAAAGCCCGAAGGTCGTTAAATTAGCATTTTTTCACTACCTTTTTCCACGTCTGGACCGTATAGTCACGCGAGACGCGTCATCCGCCGGAGCGGGATGCCTCGTCGCGTCCTAGGCAGTCTTCCTAATTAATATTCGATTTACGTGTACGTAGTCGTCGGATCGCGGCGCCGATTACGAATGGTCTTGAAAAGAGTGGGAGACTTGTGCGGGTCGCTAGCTGCTGCGCGACAGACCAGAAAGGTATCCCATTACGCGATCGAGAGGAAACGGCACGAGAATGCGACATTGTAAAAAAAGTCGACAATTTTTCGCAATTTTTACGACGAATTCTTTCCAACTGATTCTTTTGGTTGTCCTTAAAATGAATTTTTCTTTTTAAATCGCAATTACCTAATTGAATATTTCAATTCTTTTTTCGATTGTAAATATTTGAATTAATATATTTTTGAAGTCATTCATTAATTTTATATACATTTTTAGGAATAAATTACAATGAAAATGAGTTGATACTTTCCTACGTATCGATTTAGAACCATTGAAAAAAGTTGCCCAAAAAAATTTTTGAATTATAATTTGAATGACAAAAAACCTAAACCATTTATTTTTAACTTGGATGCTACTTCTTTCAAAGATGTTTACATCGACTGTGTCTTTTTGCGCATCGAACGTCGGCCAAAATTAAGCTTCTTCGCGACATCGAAGAGAATCGAGATTTCTTCATCATTCTACGAAGTAACCGTACAAGTTCCACGGACATACAAGTAGGACGTTGCGTGTCGGCGATCATAAGGGTTCCGTCTCCCATTCTCCTTTAGTCACAATTAATGATGACTTTTTAAAAAAATAAATATATAAATATCCAAGTTCAAATTGTAAATCGAATCTAATCGATGAATGGAACCAATGAATTTAATCTAATCAAACTAAATAAAAAAAAAAGGAATCAAATAAAAAATGTCGATTCGCTTAAAATCGTCTACTAATATATTTCCATTTTTATTGACCCTCTCAATTTCATGCTTATTATATAATAACAGTCTTTAAAGTAAATAAAATGGGCCCCTATTTCTTGTTCGAGCGTAAATTCAGTATACGATCAGCAGTCCATAATGCTCTTAATCAGAGCCGAATTCAGCACACAAAAGTTTTTTTTTTCGCGTACTTGAATCTTAATATTTCCCAAACTCTATTGAGCGTACGAGATATAATTGAACCCCGCTCGATTTAAATACGAAATCCCCCTCGAAAAAACCGCCGAAACAGGCGAGAATAAAAAAAAAACGTATAAATAGCACATCAAATCCGTCCAAACGTAAAATCCTTAAAGTCCCAATTCGTAAGTACAAGCAGCTTGAATGAGGTCGGATGTGTGGCTCGTAAAAATCCACAGAGCCGTATAGGAATCGAAGTACTCGTTTCTGTTTAAGAAATTACCTTCGTATTTTAGTAGCATACATCCCTGGTCGAAAAATTAACCTGGCCTCCCGAGCGCCAGACTTCTGGAGCCGTGGCCATGGAAAGGCCACGTTACATTTTCTACCAGGGATATAAGATATGTTATAATTTATTTGGAGATAAACTCTTTGATTATTATTGTCTGTTCCTTGATAAACATATTTGTCTAATACTATTCATATTCATTTCCCTTTAAAAGACTGCGTACACGTTGTGCGCACACATATACAACTCACATATACATCCGAGTACTTTGCTGAAATGAAGTCCGCCGAATTGTCCAAGTTGGGTTTAAATATACGAAAAACTCCACTCAAAAAGCCGCCGAAGAATCGAATCGAAATAGGAAAAAAAACGAATAATTCGTGCACCGGATCCATCCAAACGTAAAATCCCGAAGGTCCCGAATCGTAAGCAGGAGTTGCATAAACGAGAGCTGGGAAGATTACGAGTGGCTCGCGAGAAACCACCGAACCATGCGGGGATTCCACCTCCAGTAATCTCGCTTTTTTTCACTCTCTCGGACCGTCGGCATCCTCTCTGATCTACGAATTCTCCGGACGTGAAGGCGGTTTTGGTCGTCCTCTTTCCTCGCCTCCTCCCTCCAGCCATCCGCTCCATCACTCCGTGTACCCCTGCGCTTATTGTGCCACCCCACCCCCTTCGAAATTATCCGAATGGCGCGACCCCTATAACGAACCCCATTCTCTATATCTTCCGTGCATGACGGGCTATGACAGGGGCACAATGCGCGGGGGGACAAAAAAGCTGCCTCTTCCCATATGCGACGGCCGCTCATGTCATGTTGCAAGGGATTCGATTTATACATATATGCTATAGATATACGCGTATAAATAATATTCGTATATGTAGGAGCCGTAGGTATATAGGTAATACCGCAGTAGGCGCGTATGACACGCTCCAGAGATTCGCGACCGAAAACACGTGGAATATATATTTTAATCGCGCAGCCTGCGACGTATGGGCGCCTGAGCGTTACGGGAGAATGGCTTATAGTAGTGCGGAAGAATATATACACTACGCCATGGGAATCGATAAAAGAAATTAAGAGGATTTTTTACGTGCGATCTCATATTCCACTGTATTTTATATGAATTTCTAACGACGGCTCTATTTTGTCCGGTTTTTAATAATAATGTTTGATCCTGCTCTGATGTATACCAATATACAAATCCAGAAAATAGATATGACATTTGCTGACAATTGATTCATAAAAAATATCCAACGATATTCCAATAAATAAAGTAGAGTAAATTTAGGATTTTTATTTTTTCAATTCTATGTCATACTTTAAGTCATTCTAAGGATTATAATGGATTTCACACATTTACAATAGAAAAAATAAATATATATATACATACATCATGGTCAGTATTAACGACGACTCCGAATGTAATATACGATACTCACGTTCACGATCGAAAATATTCGATGATTTTTGAGATTTTTCATTCATCTTCGACATGCTGAATCACGTACCTATTTTATTTCATTTGTTGTTTCAAAATCTAAAGAATAATTTGTTCGATTAATATTATTTTCAATATTACAAGTGAAGAACCTCACTTGTAACCCAGGCATCACAATAAGAATATATACGACTGTAGGTCGTTCTCGTAAATGAAACCGATTGCAATACATATAATAAGACATATCGTTTCGCGCACATTATTATTGAATATAATAATAAAACTAATTACACTTTTGCTCGACAAAGAATTTTAAATAAAGAGAACCACGCCCTTTTCCTATCGCCATTCATTAACCACGTGGTACCGCAATAAATATATAAACGCATACGCACATACGGGACTCGCGTTTCTCATACAAAGAAACTTCATAACCCGTAATAATCGACGTCATCCTATCGGAAAAAATTCGCCGCGTATATCTGGCCCCGGTATATTATGAAACACCGGTCACATAATAAGCCGTCTCATATTTCGCTATATTGTCCTAAAAAAAAGGTGTATATAGGGAAAAAGGGGTTCCCGTCGCGATGCCACTCCGATTTGGGCCATCGAACAACCGACCGCCAAAAGAAGCGTACAAAGTGCCCGTCCGTGGTTCGATGCGAATCCTCATACGTTCTCGCGGATCAGATTCTTTTTCAATAAAACGTAAATAAACCATAAAACGGAAGTTTGGCTGATAGCCGTTGACAATATAATCATCGATTATCCGAGTATTTTTTCAAGAGAACACGACGACTGACAATATCGAACAAAAAGTTAGATTATCACTATAAACATCAAAATCTGACCTATAAAGTTATTTGAGTTATACTGTAGATTGTACGTACATAAACGTTTCTAAGAAATTCAATCATATTTTTAGGTTAGAAGCGCATCATTCTTTCATTGGTCTAAAAAAGAGATACTTGAGAAAAAAAAATTGACAAACTTTTAATAAGCGCCCTTTTTATTGAACACTGCTTAAATGCTAAAAGATCAATTTATTTGCGCTTTATGTAAATATAATAATTAACCGCATCTCTTTCTCTTGTTCTTTCAGCAAGCTGTTGCGGAGTTGGCGTTGAAGACGCGGTCAATCAGGATTCCGTAAATCCAGGCGGTGGAGGCGCGGGGGGCGCTGGAGTTTCCGTATTACCGGACAGACCACCTCTGGAATTAGATAAGCTGCCACCTTATCACGACGTCGCTCCAAATCCCGGTATGTATTATTATTTTTTGCTTCTTTCATTAAAAGAATATATATTTATAGCTTCGCGAGGCAAATTAGAGCGATTAAAGCGGAAAAGTCAATTGGAAATACTTCGACTGAAATCGATGACCGACGTGCACGAATAAAATCAATTAAGGTTCTGTGGACTCGTTTAATTAACCGTTACTTGCATAAGTAGGAAAAAATAACCATTGAGAGCTTCCGCGGAAGACTTATTTTCAAACTACCATATATATATATTTCAGCAAAGTTTTATTGTGGCATTACATTCAAATATAAACATGCGGCCGATGTCTTATTGTTCTATACGTTGCTTTTTGAAATGGAGAAAAACGATTTATAAAAGTGAGGATGGTCAGGGGGGGGGGGAGCTGAGAGGTTATATATACCGCAGCACGAGAAACCTTATTAACGACCTGACCGCAAGTATCGCATACTCCTTACGGCTATAGTAAGCTCGCCGCGGCTCGAATAATCCGCGATGATGCCGCATTTAATACGCAGTGAAAATTTACGTATCTTAAGATGACGCATACGCAGACATAATTTTATGACGATATGTATATCGCATTTATGTAAATCGAATGCGACTCTCGTTTATAATGACACAATATTACGCGGATTTATCCGTTGGTGTTTATAATTACTTTCGGATTTACGTCGACTGGAAGACGTCTGTTCGTTTGTGGTAACGGTGCCATCAGTATGTACTTTCAGTGGAGTTGTACTCGTATGCATTTCATTAATTTAGAAATGTACATCAATTTGCATTTTTATGGTGTTTAATAATTGTGGCTCTGCATCGAAGTTGTTGCTTATAAATGTTGGATTATGTGACACGCTAATCGTATACGTATACGACTGTAAACTTATCTTACGCGTATGACCACTTCCTATTTAAAAATAAAAAATGACGGTTCTATTAGAGTGTTACTTGCAACATTACTAAGAAATTATTGTCTAATAGTAATTTGTCCAACGGGTTTCCGCCGTTTATTTTATCAGTATTTAAATATTACTTCATTATCGACTACTACTATATCCGATACTTTCTTTCCTTTGAAGAGATAAATCTCTGATGTCGAGAGCGTCACTGAAATCCAACATTGCGATTAAAAACAATTTAAAAAATCACATTAGCAAACATCGTTAACGTCATTAAGAAAGTAGCGCTAGAAATTGTTGTATTTCCAAAGACTATTTTCACCGTAAACATCAAAAGAACGCTTTCATGAACATTTTCTTCTCTTTGTTCGGCGCATAGGTCACAACGTGTGGTCGTGGCTTGGCTCGCGTCGTGGAGGAGGACCACCCGGAGTCGTCGCGACGCCGCTCACCCTACCTCAGCATCGCGGGGCCATGAACTTGCCGGTTGAAAATCACTACACCCACATGCAGACGGACGAGGCACTTTATGCCGAATTGGAATCGCAGGCTGCAAGTTACGCTAGTGATCTTCAATTGCAGTTGAGGGGCAGTTCGACCTACGGTACGACTTCCGTTGGAATCGAGGACGATTATCACGAACTCGATGCCGCAAGATTGCACCGGCACTACGGGACCGGAAGTATGGACGGTTCGCTGCCCACAGACCGACGCACGCGACATAGTCAAAGGTAAGCTTTGTTGGCCGCTGCTGTGAACAAATGTTTTTGTTTATCAGAAAAAAAGTATATTCTGCCCGGCCTATTTCAAGTTGTGTATTAATCTTGATAATGATGATTTTGATGTTTCAGGATACGAGAGCCAGACTACGAGATGTACGAAAATGGGCCAGCGTTGGCGTTGCCACCCAGTCATCTGACCCATCACCAGCATCACCGTCGCCAACTACATCATCCGCATCGTATCGACCATCACGATCATCACGATCATCACAACCATCACGACCATCACGACCATCACGACCATCACGATCATCACGATCATCACGACCATCATGAACTTCACGATCTACACGACCACCACCATCACCACGATCACCACGATCACCACGATCACCACGATCTGCACGATTTGCACGATTTGCAAGACCTTCACGATCTTCCCGAGCATCATGATCATCATGAGCCAACGAGGATCAGCGGAAGTCCGTGCGAACACCGGCCTTCGTATCAAAACACAGCGTACACGGGAAGTGACGCTGAACCTGATGGACCGATGTTAAGTAGTGCACCAAGTAGCGCGTATTACAGTGACCTCAGTTCAAACTCGGTGAACCAGGCGATGCCACCAGCGGCGAATTGCACCGCGTCGACAGCCCTCATGTTGGGCAGCAGTCCGCCGGTAAATTCCCCGATAGATACGCCGCACTATCGACTAGCAGCTATCAATGAAAGCTCCGTGCAGACTGATTACATATAGGGAAAGTTGAAGACTGGAAGATCACTAGGATTTTGGCCGCAATCCGCAAGTAATGAAGCTTCGGAATTGATTTCGCTGCGTGAAAGAAACTCTAACGCGAGAAATCTACCAAATAGTCATGGAACGACCAAGTATCGCAGTGATTGGATGGGACCAAAACGCCAATCCAAGTACCGAAGTGATAAGCGTCGTTGTCCGTTAGATGTCCAGTATACACCACGTTCTAAGGTATCAAACGGATTCTGCAGAGTCAGAATGCCCGGTTATAACAACTTCGATATTGAGAATTAAGATATTGATATTGTTAAACCTTAAAGATCAATCACATTTACACGATGATCTGGATACAATAGCGAGAACAACGTATCCGCGTATTTGTGACTGATCGTTAGAAAATTCAATGATTTTGCATCTTTCGACATAGTTGCAAAGTCAATTTGATAATTTGTATTATAAATTTCATCGAACAAATTCTATTATCGTAAAGTAGAAGTCATGTTACATTCACAAAAAGCGATTGGAAGAACTATTGCAATGTCAACATTCACAATCGACTCGATGTTCGTACTCAAATTTTATAAAATGTACCGTTTCGAAACTTTCGCGAAGTACCTTAGGATAAAATTTCCTGATTCACAAGACTCAAAACTGACCACTTTGTAATCGATTTTCGTAATTTCTCGATTCGCGCGAAAATCGGCCGAGTCGGAGGAATGAATGTTATCGTCTAATCTATTGCTGAATAGACACACTGGACGTTAGTTGGAGTTGGAGCTGAAAATCGCGGTCCCCATTATCGATCACGGAAGTACTGATTTCGGGAGTCGGCTCCGTAGATCCGAAGAATCGGGATTGTGATCTTAGACTGTACTTAGACGGTAAATCGACTCAGGCCATTCCTACCGCTCGATCGTGATCTCGTTATAGAACTTAAAACGCTGTTAGAAATGCCGATTTTTATACTCGATCTTTCGCGTCTTTTGCATCCAAGTCGAATCGATATATCACGCGGAAAGACGACTTTTTCACGTGATCGCGTAGATTTTTACGGAGGTGCTCGAAATGTAGTGTTTTAGACGAATATTTACAGACATATCCGAGATTCGCGAAAACGGATGTACTTGTACGATACGTATGTTTCGACGTTGATTTTCGGAAATAGGGTCGAGTTTTACGACTTGAAATCGAGTACTTATCCCCCATGGCATCATTCTTTTAACATTGTCGACGATGTTTCAAGAATATTTTTAGTTCTTCCACGTAAACCAGATCATCATTTACCCAAACGCTGGGCCAGCGTAGGTGCTTAACGTCAATATCGCGGTACGTTAAGACTCTACCGTTGGCCAGTATATGGATCTTGGAGTGATATCGAATAGGCTTGTGCCGAATTTAGGAAATCGAGCGATGCACAACGTATAGTCGTTTCGTTCGGAAAAATTGTATTTACGTAATTTAATTAATCATTGTAACCCACATGTAAATAGGTTAGAACCTTATGGTTCGCACAAGACAATGAACGTTCGAATCTTAGAATCGAATTCAAAATTCGAAACGCACATTCCAGTACGACTGTTCTCCTTCTAAGCCCGAAAGTAGAATTGTCGAATATACAATCTTTGAGGGGAAACAGAAGAGAATTTCGAATGTAGCCCTTGTACTGCTCTAAACTGCGTAATCAATTTTAGATGTAAACGTGTAAAATTTCGTCTTTATACGTGTAACGTATAATTTTACACGAGACTGTAGCGATCGAAAATCAGTCATACTTATCAGATATACCAATCGGTTTTTAGGAAACGTTGAATTCGAAATGCGTTTTTGTTCCTCCTTAAACGTCGACGTGTTCATAATTAATTTATTCGTGTAGACGTAAAAAATGTAATTATTCTAGATCCGTGGAACTTTATGTAAGACATTTGTACAATTGTATATAAAAAATCTATTATACGAGTCAAAAAATTAAAATACGTTTCTAATTACTTCCACTTACTACCTACCATAAAAGAAAAATATTTAGTTTGGATTTTCAACATGGTTTCATAGATTTTTGTAGACTTTATTTTATAGACTTTTCTGTCATATGAACTTATTTCTAAACTGTTCTATTTCTAAAGAAAAAAAATTGCATTTTTGTTTTATATCTTAACGAGTTTGCCTGAAGCCTTATTGATATTAATTAAAATTCTAAAAGAATTGGTGAAATTATTAGTAAGAAATTACACTTTGTATATACTTTCGATTAATTCAAAGTATCGAGACATCACTTAAAAATCATCAAAGAATCGTTTAACTTCAAGTCAAATACATGTAGTGAAAGTTTGTCTTATAATGAAAGGATTATGCAAAAATTTTGTGCGATAAGCGATTTCAGAAAATTACGAGAGTAAAACGCGAAGAATAATAATCGGGAAAGACTGTCTCAACAGCAACATAATTTCGAATCCATAAAACCTGTAACACAGCGTCCAGCTGTGGGTTTGCAGGGAACAAAATAAGTTTCATGATGGAAACATGACAGGAGCAACTTCGCAAGCAGGTGGCCCGCAGCAGTATACTAATTCTCGTGCATTGGGTGCATCCTTTTTCAGCATTGAAACGAGGCTCGTTGTACGGCCAACGAAATGAGATGATGATATTAGATCAACTGACACACCACTAATATTTTGATGGTTTCCTCATTTCCATAGAGAATGTATAATATGTTAATAAACTTGAGAATATTTTATTCACAAACTAATTGCTCATTTAACAGCTAAAAAAGAATATATGCGTATGTAACGTATTAATATTGATCCATTTTCACACGATTTAAAGTTCAATTATCAACTCTTTAAATACATGCGTTTATCATAGTTTCGTAAAGTTCTATATTATTATCTATATTTATCATGGAATTATTTTTTCATTTTATTCTCTCTCCAATAGTTAGTGAGTAGGATTTTCCATTTAACTTCTCAACAATTATATAGTAATTTCGTTTTATCTTAGCCTTCGGCTAGCTAATCTTGGAAATATCTATTATGCAGTTTTACGTTGAAACGATTAGGAGTAATTTGACTGGGTAATCTGTGATTTGAATCGCACATAAAATTTAATTAAAATATCTGTTCATTTACGTGGAGTCTAACTAGCCGTTATTGGCCCCTTGCACGCAAAAATTTACTAAATTGGTCACAAAGACTGTTGCAAATTCGCATGTTATTAGCTTAATCTGGAACTTATTTCAAAGTTAATTGGGTTTAATTAATTTTTTTTTTTTTTTTTTTTTTTTTGTTAGATGCTATATTTAAATTAACTATTACAGTTCGATAGAGAATACAGAGATCTCTTCTTGTATACCATTTTAATACGTATGTATAAAGTAATTTTACATACATGCACCCACTATTGGAATCCTATATGTGATCCCCATACAGTACAGTAGACTTTTTTAATTTAATTTCAAATATAATTAAAAATTGCCTTTAGTATATGTTGATTACTAAAAAATTGTGTATAAGTTGAATATGTGAGAGAAGCTTCGAAAAAATTATCGGGCATATGGAAGAATATCCAGAAATACCAGGATACGATCCTGAGTCCTTTCGATTGCCGGTCAAATGCTCTACCAATGTTGGTATTAATAAGGTTTTGGTATATTAATTTTTTAGTAATTAACATCTACTAAGGAAAATGTTTAATTTCATTTGAAATTAAATTGTGTAGACCTACTACTACATCCCAAACAACACAATCCGTCCTGATGATCTCCTGAGGACATCCAAATGTCCGTTTTTTGTCCTGAGGTGATTCTCAGGAGCTCCTCAGGACATCCCGGGACGGATTGTGTTGCGTGGGATATGGGGATAACATGTATAGGATTCCAATAGTGTACACTGGTTTATACGTATGTGTAAAAATTTTATATAGGGAGAGGTTTATTTTGGGGGATTTAATTATTGAGACTTCAAAAATTAATACGAAATGAACAGCAATGAACAATATTATATTGGAGGATATTAAATCGAAGCTTAACGGATATCTTGAAGCTGGTGTTAGCCCAACTGGATTATTGATACCAGAATATCTTCCGTTTTTTCGGTACGAGTTTATATATTGAGATCACGGTGTTATTATGTACTTTGAACTTTCGCATTAACGATCCCTGCGATTGGTATATTTGTATTCGAGATGCAGTAGGGAATACTCCAATTTAGGAACGGGTCCAATTTAGGCTGCAATCGCCCCGACTAATCGTATTTTCTCGGCATATGGACATAGTGACATGGTGGGAACCAATCGTACTTGACACGAAGTGTAACCTGATGCATTATTACCGCGATATGAAGACCGTGGTCAAGTAATCACATTGACAACTATATAAGAGACCTCTCATGTGTAGATTTCTTCGGACATAAATGAAGGACTGGTTCCGATGCATCGCCAAATAAACTGGCAATAAGACAGTGCGATCGTCTAAATTATTGATTGTGACTTGTGTACTTAGTTCGCCCTTCAAAGCATCCTAAATAAATAAGACGTTGTTTCATTTTGGAGTTAGAGTGTAAATAGAAAATAAAAGTGTGGATCCGCAATCACGGTTTGAAAACATCATCAAGTAATACCCCTCTTAGATTGCTGTCACGATTCAAGTGTTTGCCTCGATGACTCTCAATGCAGTCCCCTATAACGAAAGTGCCGAATTGTGGGTTTTCCGCAAGCATCTCCACTCAATATTAAGTAAGATCAACTTGGACGACACGTGTCCGCGACAATGGGATGTCAGCGTCGCACCCGTCGAGGGCCCTCGATCCGTGAATCATCCTGTGATATTCGTGACTTCAATAAACTTTTTCTCCGCACCTTATCGCGTCCCCTCGAATCGATCTCGGACCGATATATTTACCGGCGCTCTTTATCAGCATCGGGCGCTATCCGTTCGCCCGTAAATAATCGGACGGCGCCATTGCCGCGGAAAAGTGTAATCCGAGAATCCGCCTTAATAGATACGTAATACGCGATCTCGGATCAGTATTGCTCGCAGTCCCGCGAGCCGGTAATAGCAGCCTGTCGTGTGTACACGCAGAACCGTGCTACGCCCCCGCGTCCGACAGTCCGGTGGCCGTTCCGGCAAAGTGGGCTGTGGGCTGTGGGCTGTGCACACCGCCGAACAATCGACTTTGCTAGCATTCGCCCGCTGTACTTTCCTAATCTACGATCTAATCGCGATAATCTCACCGTATACGTACACTCTCGTTCCGAGTGCAAGACCGCGTGCACGCTCCGGTGCACGTATTGTGACCGAGGGGAAACGGACGACTTGCCTTATATATACATATACTCTTTCGAAAAAGGAAGATAAAGAAGACGAATCCGAAAAAAAAAGTACAATGGAGCAACTGGGATTTTTAAAGGGACCTTACAGTGCCACGCTGGACGCTTCTGTTCTCAATCGATGTTCCCCCCCGATGGTCTTCGCTCATGAAGTTCACTCATGCAGTGAAAACATTCCCTTGAATATATATATATATATATATATATCTATATCTACAACGTAGATTTTACGGAAATTGTATTGAGAAATTTTGTAACAATCCTACAAAAGTTAAAATGTCCTTATCATTAATAAACAATACATATATAATCTTGGTGTCATATAATCCAATCTTTTTACCTCATCTACCTCATCTACCCAACTCATTGGAATTTTTCTCAATTCTACTCGCATATATATCTTGCGGCAATGACAATGTCATCGAATGTAATAGGTAACGTATATGCAATGATTTCCTTATTAACAAGGGATAAACAAAAAATCCCACCGAATTCATCTATATTCTGGATAAACCTTTATAAGATATAAGGATCTATGTCGACAAGGTTTTTCAAAATTTTGGTACCGTATTATTGACATCAAGGTAGAATGGATAATGAAGATGTCAGCATAATTTTGTTCAGTAAGTCGTCGGGCATAAAACTTTCATCAAAAGTTTGCGATGCATATCAAGTGATGTAATTGCAGAACAAGATTTTGTATTTTCGCAAACTTTGTTTATTCGTTTCACAATACTGTGGCCTTGCTTTTGTGCGGATTACCACGTCCACATTAATGTCTATGAATCTAATAATTCTATATCATCATTTTCAATGTTTAATTCAAGTGCAAAGCAATTGTTATATTTCCAATGAATAATACGATAAATTATCATTTTACGTGAATTAATTTTAATAGAAAATATGAAAACTTACATTCCCTAACATTTAACACTGCTTGTTTCCTACATCAACATTGGTATCTCAGAGATACTATAGCAAATGTTTTACGTAATAATAACGATTCGGTTTTTTAAATCATATATTCTCGTTCTAGATATGGTGAACGTTAGCCTTGACTCCCTGGGGACAAAAAAATCCATAAGGCGCGAACGCGTATGATGAATTTATATCTGATGATTTATGTTTGCGTCAATCTGCGAAGGATTAGCATGTTGCATCATGTAATGGGTGTACAAGCGCTAATTTCTATACTTTTAAAAACACACATACACACACGCAGTTTTGAAGTGGTGTAAAGCCAAAAGGGGCGATTATGTCCAACATATCGGAAACGCGTAGAATCCTACACGTTCCGAGCGTGTACTTGACGATGTTCACATCTTGACGATCTTGATGATCGCATATATGTCCTATCTTACACGGCCATCGGCGCTGTTACTTTGTACGCCGCTCCGAATAGAATTATACTTATACGTTTGCACTTAATTTCACGGGAGCGCAAGAGTGCATTTGGTTTGCATAAAAATCGCAGCAGGTTGGCAGCACCTACTTTACACTTTCGCAACTGCCTACTATACACAGAAAAAGAAACATAGGCGGGCGCGTGTACATCTCGAAGAGTATACGGCTGTTCAGCGGAGCGTGCTTAAACGAATTCGGAATACGCGGATGAAGTTATTTGGAGGAACAGGTGTCCCGTAATTCGACGTTGCACCTCCCTTGGGCGCGATGCCCCGTCGCCGTCGGCTACTTCCGCCCGCCGCCGCCGCAGCCGATTTTCTGCGTCTCCTCTCTCGCACGCGAGTGCCGAATGCAAAATGCCAACTGCGCCTGGTTTTACAGCCACGGAACACGCAACGGGTGTACCGAAATCGTTGAGGTTCGAGACCTCGGTTTTTTTTTTTATTGCTGGCCCTATTTCGTTTACGTCGTTCGCAACATTTCAGCCGACGGCCCGAAAACTGCGCAATGACATCAAGCTTTGGGGCTCTTCATTATTATTCACCTTTTCTTGACATTGGAATTTGTGAAACTTTGATATTATCTGAGAAAGAAATCAGAATATATTAAAGCGATTAAAGCTAACTTTTCGTCGTGTGACCTTTCCTTCATATATACAATCATATTAATTTACATGTACACATATATACATATGTTATTGGTACACTGTACACCCCACTATAGTCACAAGTATTTCAAAACATGTTTACATTCCTATTTTGTGTAAATAAAATTCTTGTAAATAGAGCTTTGCTTGTCTTGTTCGAGTGCCGATACCCTACTGAAAATTCCCACATGGGATCCCATGGTTAATTTTCAGTAGCGTATACATAACACGGGAACGAATATACTGCAGTTCAGAGGCGACTATATACCGTGGAATGGTGACATCGAAGCAATCCACATTCTAAACCTCTTGGCCGTGGAGTCAGGATTTTGGATACCCTGATAAAAATCGAAGCGTGCGTTAAAGCTTCCTGGTCCAAATTTACACTTGATGTTTATTTAAATGACATTATTATGGCGGGTCTAAAAATAGAAACTGAAAATGATTGAAACATTTTTTTCAAATTCGGGATCCGGAAGGGTTGCTTCCCCTTTTAATTTAATGAAAATTAGTCCAATAATTGGTTTAAAAATGAATGAGAACTGTCCAAAATACATGATTATTCTGCTACGAAAAATAATATATATATTTCCGAACCCCAATTTCACCGATATTTTTTAGGCATTTAATCTGTTATATATGCAGCGAATTATATCCTTCCATTAATATAATTCGGCTCGAAACAATGGTTTGAATAACGGTAAGAACAATATAAATCTTTTGTGAATCAAACGACAACAACACCTATACGTCAAGCCCAAAACCGCTCGTTAATGTATATATATGTATATATACAGGGTGTAACAAAAGTAAGGAATTAGTTTGTGACCTTGACTTTGACCCCAAGGTCATTTCAAAGTCAACTCTAATTTTTGTAATGGGAACCCCTATTCTTTATTCCGGAAATTGAAAGAGCGGAAAACTTTACGTTCAGATATGTATTTGACCTTGGATAAAAGTAACCCCTGGAGGTCATTTGAAGGTGACCTTTCATTGTTGCGATGGGAGTTTAACTGATGACCTATTTTACTGTAACCTCAAGGTTAATCGTCAAGGTGATTTCAAGGTCAAGTGTTGTTTAATGGAGATTTCTATTTTTTCTATTCCGGAAATGAAAATTACGGACAATTTCTCAGTTAGAAATGTATTTGAGCTTGGGTCAAAGTTACTCCTGATGGGGAAACATGGTCTCGGAAAATGCGATCCTGGTCACTTTTTGGTGGGGGTATCGTTACTTTTGTTACTCCCTGTATATATATGTAAATTGCGGCGTTGTCGTTTACAGTTGATGTTGACATTGCGTCATTCCCTTTGCAAACTTCAAGATTCCGGCCGTTCGCGTCTTACCGCAACGACGACACACGCAATGCGCTGGGTGTGCCGAAATTACCAGGCGCGATTAGTTTCGTTCCGTTTCGTTTCGTTTCGCCGTCGCTACCGAAGAAAGAGAAGAGACATGCTCGAACGCAGCGAGCAAATGAAGTTCTTTGAACACTTTTTAAGTGACGTAAAGAAAAATTCGTTTCGCATACGCGGGAATGAAATTAAAAGGGAAAGACGACGTGCGAACGGCGACAAAACATTCATATATATAGTGTATCGTTTTAACGTTTATTACAATACGGACTCCGTATTATGAAAAGAATTTTTAATAATATTCGATGGATGTACTACTATTATTATCATGGAAATTAATAGGATAGTTGTAGATATTTCGTTTTACGTGTATATAAATATTAAGTCGGCATTCGGTTTGCTCATTACATTTCGCTTGTTCAAGTTTTTACGTCTTTATTTCGTTCGCAGTCATACAAATTGTCAGGTACCGATTTATTGGCATTTATTGAACAAAAATAAACTGCAATTTACCTCGTAAAGTTTCCGCATATAGGTGAACAAAACACAAGACGCACAAGACTATTGTATTTTCCACAATGGGATTAGCGCGGTATATATTACGGCATATATAGTCGGCAGATATATGACAAACAACAAGCTTACTCAGTATTTTACGCAGTAACAATGACTAGCGATTTCAAAACTCAAGTGTGATTGATGGATATATATATATATATATATATATAGGTGTCGGTGTACGGCAAAATGGCTTTTATGGGGAATTCTTTCGTGTTGAGCTTTCGGACACAATCGAATACAACCGCGTGAATGATGTAGCCTGCAAACAATTGTTGGGGAATCTACATATATATGAAGCTGTAGAAACACGAAATAATAAGTTTGAAAATGATGCGTTATAAGCCATACCGTAAAATTTTACGATTATCAATAATTTTTTTACTTATGCCGTTATATTAAGTAAAGTACGGCCGTCAATGTTATACTTGTTATTTAGGTAGTATAGGCTGTAGGGTATAAATTTTTATATTTTCGGTGATGATCAGCATTATATTAACGAATCGTTGCCGTGCTACTCAATTTACCGATAACATATTTACGTTAAATATATGTATAACGGAATGTTTCCGTAAGTAATGAAATACGAGACGTAATTATGAGAGAAAACATCATCAGTACGAACGTAGTAGGGCAAAAAAGGTCCCGGCGGTGAAACGAGAAAGGCGCCATGTATACTGAAATAATAAAGTAAAAAATTAATTAGCAAGAATTTGGCCGTTCGTAGTTCTGTCCAACTATTCTTGCACTCGCGTTATTAAGCAAATATACGCGGCCCTTAGTGCAAAATCTCTCAGCCGAAATTTATCGAGGGGATAACGTCAACTTCAAAAGGCGGATGTCGTCTCGTACGTAAAAAAGACTGTCGTGAGAAGGTATAGCGGTCTCTTTTTACGCGCAGAGGCGAGAGAAGCACTTTCCTAAAATATCCGGATCAGTATTCATTCTCGTTCTTGTTCGCGCCTTCGCGACGGATTATTCGCGTGCGAGCGGCATCAGAGGACACGAATAAACGACGGGCAAAAAGACGCGGGGATCAAAAAAAAAAGAAAAGAAAAGAAAAGAAAAGAGGAAAGGAGTCGACGAGGAAAGACGGAGTGGAGTACGGCGCAATGAGAGTAAATGGCGAGGCGGAATTAATTCGAGCGGTTGGAATTAATTTGATCCGGCGAGATCGTTTACTCGCGGCGCGCGCCCAGTTCCTAATTACCGCTACGGTACGGATTGTCCCGCGACGACGAGCTCAGAGAAAGATCGGCGTCGCTGTCGCGTGCATTCCCCGTCTGCCAGCCGATTCACCCTTCCCTCGGCTTTCCTCGCATATATCCGACGCCGAGAATGTACTTTTGCACGCGAACACACACACACACACCGGCATTATGGCGGCGCGGCGCGACACTAACGATGAAAAACTCCAATTTACTTAAGTAATTAGGGATTCTCCCTTTCTTTATAGCAGCGCGAGTGCGAGGTGCGCTTTCCACGTCCATTCCTGTTAAACAATTAGCTTTACAGGTGTGGAACAGATTTGAAAATATCGAAACGAGATTCGGAATGAAATTTATCGACTTTCATAAATTCTGATTTTAGGAGGGTCGACTACGAAGCCATTTACAAACCACGAAACATGTCGGATAAAGGTCGGCTCGTACCGTTCAGCCACCGGCAAGAGTGTCGATACGCATCGCTCCAAAGTGCCTAGGGTCATACATTTCGTTCGACAGTTTGCTATTGATTTTCTTTTTTTGCAGGTCCCTGATGGCCATACACTGTAAACCGACCTTAAAACCGCGGAATGTTTATTCCAGTAGGTAGCGATGAAAATCGTCTAACGATGCCTTATAACGTTTACAGCTCAAGTAATTTTACAACTCTCGTAATTTCCATACACCTGGCTTGAATTATTTTGCCTATATACCTATATCCAATATGACCTCCACCTGATCGATCTGAGCCAAACATCACTGCTTGGAGCGACAACTATGATGATGTAACATTATGACAATAACACATACGTATGTACACGCACTCATGTTATTCCTCGACCTGTAATCACTTATTAAGGGATTTTTATGAGGGGTTGTCTCAAAGTGGGTACAAGTTAAATAACAAAGTCACATTAGAGTGTCTCGCTAAAGTAAACAGAGTCATTATAGGATGAGGATATTCCATTCTTACGATTGATGCAACCATGCTTTAGGCTATTGGTTGTCAGTTTATCGCAAATACCATTTTCCGAGGTAGTGCGGAAGTCAACAAATTAATTTTGTTCCTTGAAGAGAATTTTTTGTACGACCATGCGGAAAACGCTGTTTTACAGACTGAACCGATGCAAGGAAACTTTTACCAGGAACTTTACGAGGTACCTACATCACCTCTGCACAGGTGCCCCATAAGCTTTCACGTATAGCTTGTGCGGGACGCCAGGTGCAGAGGTAAGTAGATATAAAGGCGAGAGCGAAGATCGTCTTCGGTGGCGCCATTTGACTAGGATGTAGGAAACTGCAGAAACCCGCATCAAGTATATAGCATAATCAACGGTCGAGAATCGATTCACCGCTGGACAAACAATATTTCTAAATGTAAACAAACAATACATACGTATACATATAAGAATACGCTACGTACATGCTGCATGTCCATGTGCATTCATTCTTGTGTCCAAATTTAATCTAGCATTTAATAAATGGGGACGTGTACTTGTGATGGATATATATAATAAACACCCTGCTCACGTAGTACAAATCTTTCCAAAGTATTTCCAGAATGTATTATCTCGTGATATATGCACTGCACGACACGTACATAAATATAAGTTGTAATAATTACTACCTGTGCGACGCTCGTTGGACAGATGCGTGTTCATGTGTCCTGCTTACAATTAATACATCAGTTCGATGCTTAAATAGTTGTTATAAAACGTTGTTAAAGAGTGTATAATCGACAAATATATAACAAATGTCAATACTTATATGTTAGTCTCCACTCCACTATATCAAATTTCCACCTATATTTGTGACGACGAGCTTTGCTGCATACCCCAGACCACTACTGCACATTTGCTGCATACACCATTTCTCATTTCAAAGCAGTTAATCTTATATCGCATTACAATAAGATATTTCATACAAGACGCGGGTGTAAGCTGTTGTATGCAGGTTTCACTAGTTTTCAACATTTTTTTATCTATTGCATATTTATAGACATAAAATTTCTTAAAAGAACTGACAAATTATAGGATCCAGGCAGATATAAATTATAAATAAACGGACAAACAGGAGTTAAGTTTCCACCTATATATCAAAAATAATCCACGTAATCCCAGCCCAGAACCTGTACGATTTCTAATTTGATTCAAAGTGTATCGCATTTCACTCGCCCTTTTATTAATTACAAGCGAAAGCTTTTAATTACGCGCAATCACCGGCCTGTGTACCTCACGTTCCTAACATCAAAGACGCAAGGAAATATATGCGCACTGCAGTCATCATGTACATACGCGCAGACGTAATGTGCTGCACATATCTCCGCGCGTATACTTCAACACGTAGTTGCGCATTCATACATATACGTGCCTCGTTTATTCACAAGCGGGTCGCATCTGTGCCCTTTTCATACTTTCCGCACTTCTATCCATATTTTAAAACTCACACGCTTCCACGAGCTCGGGTGACTTCCATGTTACGTCGTACACGCACGACGCGCACAAAATTCGAATAACGCGAGGATACATCAAATGTGAATTCGATCCCGACGTGACTTCATGCACATAACAACGCGGGACTCAGGACCACGTGCGTGATCCGTATATTTACGGGCACATTAATTTATTGAAGAATATGGTAGAGTATAGGAAGTTGAGGAGAGCGAGAAAGAGAAATGAAGACGCGGGTGTAACTGATGCAACAATGTGTTCCCTCGCGGGCAAGCGATAATTAATCGCGCCCTTGCGACTTTGCAATGACGCGAGAGATTCTTCTCCCCTACCTTTATCCTCTCCACTTCATCCGGCTATTTCCCTTCTCTATCACTCGCAATTTCTAACGCCCTCTGCCATTACTTTGCTCGTATTGAAACTCCACCTTCCAGTTGTTCGAAAACTATTGAAAAACAGTCCAGCCTACGATAAGAATCTTCGAGATACTGGTCCATCCCTCATGATGCAGTTCGTCGACTATAGAAACATTCCTTATCGCCTTTCCTATACGTTACTCATTTAAACAATTCATGCGAGGGAATAAATTCAAGAATTGAAGTGTCGATATATAATGGTTGAGGAAGCGGTGGGATGGGCTAAAAATAATATGCAGTTCTTATACTCTTTAGAACATACGCGTTCTAAATAAGGTTTACTCCCGAAGGAGGTACAAGTCTTCCACCCGTTCCATCCGCCAGTTCACTCTCTACCTTCTCTTATCGTATATTTTGATCTTAGGCGACATCTATATTCTTTCCGCTCGATCATCTCTGACAAGAAAATGACTATAATCATATAGGGTCTATAAATCACTCGCTGATATACTAAACTGAATTATGCGACATGAAAACGGGAAGAAATGGATACGAAACTATAGAATTCATTTCAGTTTCAAGTCTTGACGTAATGTCAGCATAGAATGGAACATTTGTATACGCGTAGTATAGTGTCATTTTAGTAGGAACAGGCCCTGATGCTTTCGCAATCTCTATAAGTATTGAATGGGCCGTTTAGTTCTCCATAAAATGGTGACTTATCCACTACCTAGTCATTATATACATCAGGGAACCCTCGCCCTATAGGGCTGTACTTTAGTCCCCCTTGCGAGATAGGCACTTTGCAATGTTCCGTATTTCTTGAGAATGAATAGTGGATGCGAAGGGCATTTAGGCGTAAAGTGATGGTTGAAGACATAAACAGTACATAACGAAACGTTGGGACAGCGGGAAGGGGGGGGGGGGGCGACAACGCTATTCTTAACTTACAAATTTAATTAAACGAATTACAATGTTTCGATTCATTCTTCCTTTTTTGCTCCCATGCACACGCATACGCAATCTGTGCCTTTTATCATTTTCTCCAACTTGGTTTCTCCCGAGTGCATTGAGTCGCCGAAAAAATACCACAAACACCAGCTTATGCTTATCGTCAATGCGAACGGCCAATACGAAACGTATCACGGAATCCGCGATCCGGTGGGCCTAATTAACGCGACTCTCTTTTAACGAGCGACGCAACTGCTCTTAATCCATGGAAATTCTTCTTTTCGACCTCTTTATATATACTTTATTCAATCGGAGATTGGTATATATGTTTGTATTGAGAATCTTAACGGCACGCACGATGAATGTTGTTTATTAAGTTGTTTTTTTTCAATCTCTGTCGGGTCTGAAAATAGCACGTGCAAGAGGTATATCTGCTGAGAATGTCTCTTTGTTCTCTAAAGAATGGTCTTTTCAACGTCTGCGCGTTCGGATTTTTCACCGTCATCGATTGTATTCCAGTCGATAATGCCAATACTTATTAACATTGGAAAAATTACGATTTTTTAGCATTTTGCACTAAGTATATTGATCTAAAATAGTCCTTGAAAAATTAATACTACACAGTACATGGTTGTTCTACCATATCCATAGATCTAACATATAAGATATTATATACGCGTACACCCATATATGGAAACTCTGATGGTCCATATACGGATATCCCATGCATAGAGATTTCTCTCTCTCACACACACTCTGTAATCTCGTCTACTTTGAGCTTTTCAATATATAGGGAATATATCGAGACGTAAGCTAAAGTTCGAAATATAAGACGGCACCGAAGAAACTATATACAAATATCAAGTTCCTGCCAGTAAATGCTGCATCTCGTACGTCAGAATCTGAATTCGTCTAAATTATTAAAAGCGAGAGAGGAAGACGTGCCGAAAGGAAAAAAGATATAGGATATACCGAATGGAAGGTATAAATGGAGAAAAAGAGGAGGATCGAGGAAGCAGTGGGATGAGGTCGCAAACACACATATCTCGTTCGATCTCTTCGAGCCGTTGCCGCCCGTATATTTACATGTATAATTTATATATCCCGCCACGCACGTATAGAATGCCAGCCAGGGCGGGCCCAGCCCCGTCCTTACGGCAATCCTCGCATTATAAGAGAAAGAGACCTCGTCAAGGAGCCAAGTTCGGCGGGCCGCAATTCTGCCTATATACTTACCCGATGATTCCCACGGGGGTCTTTTTAGGTGCGCGTAACTCTAAGCTCGAATTCTCCGCTAGATTCCTCCACTGACTGCCGAGAACTCGTTAAAATTTCTTTCCCTGCCTTGATGTCGCTCGCGGCGGGACTTTTGACACTCGACCGAATTTCCCTCGTGACTCGCGTCGTCGACGGACTTTTTTTGCGCTCGGTCCTGTTGCTTATTGGCCGATTTCTGCCTTATACATATATAGGTATACGTTTGGATCGCAAAATGTTAATCTATAACAACTATATAAATTAAGTATATGAATTAAAATGACAAAGAGAATATTAATAACAATTGTGCGGGTCAGTAATAAAGACAAGTTCACTTAAAGATGTATCAACATCCGTCAAGAAATGCATTCATTTTTATTGTTTTGATAGCAGAGATGATCGATCTCTATACTCACTAATCTCTATGCAACTACATAGGCGAAAAGGAAATCTTTTGGTGTGAATTAGAAAGTGATGGATTTATTCAACTGTTTAAAGTGGTCCCAAACAGGCCATCTTACAATACGACGATGGCACTGAAGCGATTCATCAGTGAAAAGATTGTCTCGTTTTTTATTAAACTGAAACTGCAAAATTCCCAAATGCGCTTTCAAGGTTTCTTCCAAGAGATCTAAACAATATCTTTCACATGTTTCTAATTTACGTATAGGTATACATAAATTGTTGCATCAAAATGGACGAGGGTATAATCTTACCCGCACATGTAACAGTAGGAGCTGATAACAACAAGTTTGGCAAATATATACATACTTCCACATTTATAGTAGTCAAATGTCAGATGGTACTGACCATTATATTTTTAAAGTATATAAATCGCAAAATTGTTGGGATAAAAATGACACCATCATTTTCACGTTCTATAATAAATACGAGTACCAAAAAAAATCTGCATTCGAGTTGTGCTATTGTTTCAGCACTGATGATGAAAACCAAAATATCGCTATAGGTATTCATTTTATAGATAATTATACCAGTTATTTTCATATCTGATAATAAATATAAACAACATCAAAATACACTGAATTTTCCTAAGCACCACCATCTCATATCTAATCGAACATTCATCTATATAGAAAAGACGAAAAAATAATTTCCACGAATTCAGCAAAGAATATACCACATGGAGCTGTGTACGTGACTCCGGACCTTTAGCTGCTCCTTTTTCCATCTTTCAATATAAGCATTTATTTCCGATATATAAGGGAAATTATTATGCTTTGATGTACAAATGTCAAAATATACGTGTTTTAGGGTCACACGGACCCTTCCAGCGCTGTATGGACTGCGCTAATATATGTGCATTTCATATACCTGTTACTAATTTCTTTTGTCGTAATCGAAATAAATGAACGAGAGCGTCTGTTCGCGCTCGCGTATATATAGATATATATATACTGATTTCCGAAAAATAGCCGATCTGACCGCTTCTCGAAGAATAGCGAAACTGTCTATTAGAACGTCATTTACAATCGAGTCAATTTAACCCCCCGTTGCGCTATTCTAAAGCTTCCATTACAGAATCCAGATTATATACATTTACTCCATTCATTTTATCGTGTCATTTTACATGCACGGTATTTCTGAGCGGGTATAACATATTTCTTTTTTTATTTATTTGTTTATCGCTAAAGTATATTGTTTGTTATTCGATGTTATAATTTAACAATTTAGTAACTTCTAGGTCATAAGGTCACGTGATCTTTTGTAATAGGAAAGTTTTTCAAAAATTGTTGTTCGAAAAGTATACATCTATATATAGGTATTGATGTAAGCCAAGTAAACGTGTATTCATTATATGTATGTAAAAGAAACGGTATATCATGGAAAGTTTCGATGACACCAAAAGCAAAAGTGGTGAGAGAGAAAAGAGGAAAATTTCCATATTTTTTTTTTTTTTTTTTTATAATTATACGCCGAATAGTTTTCAAATAACCATCAGCTATATGGTGTTGTTAATAAGAAAGATGCATAATATATATATTACAATATAATTACAATCCCTAATATAAGTCGAGATTAGTTTATTGACACTTATTCCGGCCATTACTTTTAGCAAGAGGAAGTTTATAATACTGTTTATTAATATTACGATTTCATCAATTTAAACTAGGAACATTGTCCCTACGGCCTCCGGCCGCTAACCTCACCAGGGGGCTCAGCCCTATAGAGACCCCCGGCGCGCATCGCGCTTGGCAAGTTTTGTTTGTTACATTGAGGACGAACGACCCTTCGGGCCTCACCACACAAAGTACATTTCGTAACATACTTTAACCATCGAATATAGTTGGTCATCTATTTCATAAAGTTCCATCAATTCTGTAAATTGAAAGAATTGTAGTCATTATAAAGTGGGGTTCTATAGATAGCAAATTTCTTCTATACGGACGTATAGAATAAATTATGTGCATCATGGGTGAACATAATTTCAAAATTGAGAATACACATTTTCAAAACTTCTCTATGCTATGCCGCAGGGTTGACCAAAATATTGAACTTAGTAACACGATATTCCCCGCCTCATTTCCCCTTTGGCGAGATATTTGAGATTAAATCCAACGCAAGTGAATAATATATATATATATATACTTTCACTGCGATGCTAGAAAAGATGTATTATTGAAGAACGGATTATCAATCAATACGTAGATGGATAATGATGGGAGTTGTTAGAATAAAAAATGAAAAATAAAACGTACATTTTACCAAGATCACAATATATCAATAAAATTCGAAATATATAATTAATTCTGTATTTTTGGTTTATATTTAGGATCAAGTAAATTTATTTATTAAAAAAGGATCGCAATTAGAAAATTCACATGTATTGTATTGAAATTCACATATACATATATACGCGGGTGCTTTATGAAACGCATATATATATAATAGACATTTGATCCATATTGGAGATTAGAGAGTCGGAGGTATCTCGACTTTTGAATAGTCAATTTTAAAAAACCGATGACTGATTCAGTGATGTACAATTCCGAGTATTTAGAGTACTCATTCATCATATGTTCCTCGATAAACTCTTTTTTCCTCAAAAAATATGTTGTTCAAGATTGTGGATATCTCGCAACTTTTGATTGGTCAATTAAAAAAACAAAAAAAAAACTTTAGATTCTGTACTTTTCTTCGAAAAATTTATTGAGCCATTAATCAAATTATACGTATTTAAAGTTTTTCGTGATAATGTTTTTGGCCCCTCCCTCCATTTTAGAATAGATATATCCCAAAAACTAATCAGATCTAAGTTGTTATTATTATTATTATTATTATTTCGATACATTATTTTCTAAGTTCAAAAAGCGGATGCTAATATACCTTATCTTTTAACTTTATAGCATTGTATATACGTGTTCCTGTTTGAAGAATAGCATATTTCATTTCATAAGCGCAAAATGAACGGGTCAGATTTTATTTTATTTATTTTTTTATTCATATCTATTCATATTATTTCTTTAATCCATTGTTATACCCTATTTTTTGGCATCTTTTGTATGATTGGAACGGGGTAGAGGTAAAGTAGTTTAGACATATCGTTGGCTTTTTACTTGCAGTATATTATATACAACGTGGGGTTTTCAAAAGGTATCTATCCAAGTCTGCACTCTTCTTTAAACCCCGTATTCTTTTATGCAAATATTCGTATATATATGCGATATTATGATATAGGCAAACTATCGAAATTGCGATTTAAACTTCCCTATTGCTAACCTTTGCTTCACACTGATGCAGGACAGTATTCATCAGAATCAGACGTAAGTTCTTGCAGACTCCGGAATGGCACGCAACCAGGTGCCGGTTATAATTGCTTCATTAAAAAAAAAAACCCTCAAAAGATAAATTTTTCGATTTTTTCTTTTTTTCTTCATAGTTATTGGTCCGGTTCGCGACTTAATGGGCACCCTGTAAATATTTATAACTTTGGTCCCTTGTATACTTATCATTGTGAAGTTTAATCTGCAATATAAGTTGCAAATTTAACAAAATCATATTTGATATCACTACTGCCTGCAATAATTAATGTAGTAATGCTATTTGTAGTGTTTTCATGTAAAAACAATTGAAAATGGACATTTTTAAAACTTGGACTCCTCACCGCAGGTCCGCCAAAGTATTATTAAGGAATACAGTGTCAGGAAGTGAATAGCTCGGAACACTGTTTTGCATGTGCTACCCTTTCGACAACTACACCCTGTAAACGGAAACGTATTGAAAGTTAAAAATACGAATTCAAACGAATTAAAATGAATTAAATTGCATTAAAACGACTGAAAATGAATTCACTTA
>JAPYZR010000758.1:0-27326 GCA_030522945.1 Trichopria nigra | reverse complement strand
GGCGCGGCATTCAGGCGGACGGATTTGCTTCGTGCAGAATATACAGAGTTTCCGGCATTTATCGCAATGTTAAATTTATTTTAAAGTTATTTTACGATGTCGAGGAACATCCTCGTGTGATCACACGTGGAATGCATGGAGAGACGAAAAAAACAAAAAAGCATAAAATTTTGACAAAATTGTCGGTAAGACAGGAATCTCGGAAAACCCGAATGTGTTTTCTCGGATCGCTTTAGCAGCCCCTTAAGCCCTAAGTGTCATTTAAGTGTGAATGGATATCTGTACATTTCGGCTTTTACCGAAGCAATAAACGATATTAAATATCTATCTCAAAAAATCATGTCATGAATGCATGAATCTTACATTGCAGAATAATTCTTAGAGGGCAACATTGTAGTGTTGAAAAGTGTTGAAATGTAACAAAAGTTGCAAAAATTCGTAAAAAGTCATAGATAAGTTATAAAAGTTTAACGAATACAAAAGAGAACAAACGAGAAACAATATCAGGACGTTTTAAATGATCAAAAAGATATATTCCATTGACTGTAATTTTTATAAATTTTATAATAAGACTGTACTTATGGAAATTATATATATATATGGGTATTAATTCAAATTTATTATCACTTTTATTTAACAATCGTTTTGAGTTATCTCTCACCTTGACATTGACTTAATTTATTAGAAGACTGGATTATAGTCTCATACGTTGATTGAGATATGGTTCTATTTTATCTAACATCAGGTCCAATATATTGATTTTATATCTTACAGTAAAGGATATACAATAATAAAAAAGATGTTTAATAACAGAGCTTATTATTTTACAATTAAAAAAATCGTGGAATTTTTTCTACCACTCGATATACCATATATTAAAATTCTCTATATAAGTAAGAAAGTACCATAAAATTTAATTTTAATGAAAGTGAAAGAATATAGAATTTTCCAATATTTACACAGTAATTTATTGGACAATATATAATGAAAAACTGTTTTTTTTTACAGGCGTATTTTTGGTACCTTATTTTATAATACTCATCGTTTGCGGCGTACCATTATTATATATGGAACTGAGCATCGGTCAATTCACACGACGTGGACCTATCGGAGCTCTTGGACAAATGTGTCCGTTATTCAAAGGTATGTGTACATTTTTATGCCTTGTTTATTGCATAAGGGAGGAACAGATACAACAAAACATATATTTATCAAATTGTACACACACTCACACATGAATCAAACTATTTCGATTAAAAAGATATTGATTGATTGTTGACATTTACTCAAACTGACAAAAATGAAGAGCTGATCAAATAAAAATTAACAAATCATGTTTTTAACTGATATCCCAAAAAGTGTCAGTTCCAATTTTCTATATCACTGCTTTGCTAATACTGTACGTTTTTTTACATAAATTCATAAAAGATGATTTTAATAAAATGATAAAGTGTTGTATTTTTTACTGTTAAGATAAACTATTTATAAATCCTTTTCGGGGCGTATGCTATAGTCTATGCTTATTGATGAGAATAATAATTATAGACGATAAAAATGAGGAGATTCATTCCCGACGTTACGAGCTTTCCCATACTAATATCGAAGCATCAATCCCAATTAAAGAGTTAATTCGACATGAAAAATGCTGAACGTGTAAACTCACATTGTAAATTGCGCAATCCCATTCAGCCAGTCAGCCATTGAGATAGCTACCGATCATCAGTCTTCATCCAAACAGGAGACCATCGATCATTTCTTCCGCACAACGGGAACCAAACGCGAATTTCGCAACGTCAACTTCCTACACTATAGTGCGTTTCCTCATCGAGATAAAAATACGAGATTCGACCTCACATCAATTATACCAAAACACTATACATTCGTTATCAAACAAAATTCAGCCAATTTTTTTTATATACGAAAAATATTAAAGGCGATTTTCAAATTTATCAACAACTATACTCCAAAATTTATAATGTATGGTATTTATAAATGATATATAGTAAACATTTATATTTTGAATTGTGTCTTTTTTATTTAATTTCATTCGATGCTTTGTCTTCGTACAATGAAAAACGAATATGAGTCTAGTAATTCACTGCAAAAAGAAACAATATTCGCAGTCTATTTCGAACATGCATCGTTCCCAGTCCCTCCTTTATTCTGCACGCGAACGAGAAATAAATCGTATGGAACGAATGCACTCACATGGCATATGTTTATGTTCGCAGGAGCCGGTCTATCATCGGTGGTTATATCTTTCCTGATGTCAACCTACCATAACGTCATTATAGCCTACGCGATATATTATTTCTTCACGGCGTGCAAGCCGGACCAGCCCTGGTCGGATTGCGACAATGCCTGGAACACGCCGAGTTGTTGGTCACCGCTGCTGGAATCCGATAATCGAAAGCGTCCCAACACGTCCAGGACGCCGTCGGAGGAATTTTTCGAGTAAATCCTATTGAGGGTATTGGGTAGTTAAAAATCATATTTTCGAAAATTCGACGTTCATTCGACATTTCTTCAGATCGCGCCATCGCTTGAATCGAATTGCGTTTTTTAGTTTGTCCAAGAGACGCAGTAAAAAAAAATGTTGAAAATTGGTTATTATTATTGGTTATTATTTAAGAAAAGGAATCCTTTGTTATTTCAAAACTAGATTGATATTCAAATACGACACGAAACTTATAATGACCAAGAACTTTGCACTTTAGCAACAAAGTGCTGCAGATAAGCAGCGGCATCGAAGAACCTGGAATAATGAGGTGGGAGCTTGTGGCCTGTCTAATAGCCGCGTGGATAATCGTGTACTTCTCCATATGGAAATCGATCAAATCATCGGCACGAGTTAGGTACCTCACGGCAACGCTCCCTTTTCTGCTGATAGTCGTCTTTCTGACGCGATCCCTCACCCTGGAAGGCGCTGATAAGGGGTTGCAATTCTTCTTCAGACCTAGGTGGCACCTTCTGGGCAGTGCAACGGTAAAATAATTTTTCTTTGAACACATCAGGACCGTATCCTTCAACCGCAATGTTGCATATTTCTTTTGTTGAATTCTGCAACAAAATTCGAATCTATATATACGCAAATGTCTAAATGCTTCGATGTGAATTTTAGGTATGGATAAATGCGGCAGCACAGATTTTCAGCTCGGTCGGCATCGCTTTCGGATCCATGATATGCTTCGCCAGCTACAACAAATTCCACAACACCATTTTGGTAGACACCGTGGCCGTGTCCCTTATCAACGCATTCAGCTGTTTGTTAGTGGGCATATTTGCGTTCGCAACAATAGGGAACATTGCGATCGAACAGAATATGTCGGTTGAGGCAGTTCTGAGCGATGGTATGTTATTAAAAAATGAAATGCACGATACGCAGAAATGCTTACATTCGATAATAATACACTCCCCAGATGGCACGTATATTGAATACATGTTTGCAATAGATTCGATTTAATCAAAGCGTACTGAGCTGGTTTAAATTGGTACGTATTTCAAGCTCATGTACATATGCATTACTGCCAGAAATTAACTTGAATTTTGACAAAAAAAAAAAAATAAGAATCTTCACATGATGGATTCATCATTAAGCGAAATGTACTTGTTTATCATAATGCATATGAAGAATTTAGTTCTTTTCTGCGATTTTTATTTTTATTCGTGACAAGTGAGTGATTCCAAAACTCGCGTCATTACGGCCTTTTTATGTATTAGAGCGATAAGAATATTGACGGAACAATCATTAAGTGGTAATCCAGTCATATGACAAGGGGAATTTTCATTCGAAGTCCAAACATTTTGCCATTTGAGTTTGTCTATTTAAAAATTGGCCACAATTACTTATTATATACAATTTCATGAAGTAAACGTTAAAAGACAACGATATATTTCCTCGTCAAGTAATGAAATGTTATTCTTTATTATTTCTTATGTTGCGCAAGAAAGAGCCTGTGTAAAAAAGTTAAGATCAATTTCATCTTGGTTTTGGTCATATCTACAGATCACAATCAATATCAGATTTGGATCCTAAATATACTCGATGGCCATTGAGAGTATGTTTTGATCTACAGTAGTGACATCTGAGTTGATCTGGTAAACAAATACCAAGTTAAATATGCCTAAGACATCAACAGATCCAATTTGATCTGATCAACTCGAAAAAGATCTGATCTTAACTCTTTTCCCTGAAGGGTATTTTTGAAATCACTCGAGTAACGCTATAGAAATGCTCATCGAGTTTTATCGATATTATCCACAGATCTACTTCTCCCGATGCTTTTTAGATAACGTATAACTTCCATTTAAGGACCCGGCTTAGTCTTCGTGGTCTATCCACAGGCTTTAGCCAAAATGCCAGCCTCACAGCTGTGGGCCGTGCTTTTCTTCTTTATGCTGGTCTGCCTCACGTTAAACAGCCAGGTGAGTATTTTTTTTTTTCATTTATACTCTAATTCATCTTTAGTTATCGTAAATAACGCCATGGAATGCCAAGCAGGCCATTTTTTTAATTTTTAATTTTACCGATATGTGTTTATAAGTACAAGATCTTTTTGTATTAAAAATATTAATTTTCATATATATATGTATGTAAGTTAAATTCGGGTGAAAATGTAATTTAATTTTCAAAATCAATTTTTCAATTTACCTGTACTCTCAAAATAGCTCTATCAAGTAAGAAACTACCAGTTAATGCGCGATAAATTGTTTGAAACCGGATCTATAGAGGCAGACCCCTGGATTATACGTAAATGTATATAATACGGGGGTCATCTTCCTGAATGTATCCAAACAAACAAAATTTGTTTTTTTTCATTCTAAAGAGAATTTATTACTCTTTTACATAAAAATATGATACTTATATGAATAACAGCGTTTAACTATCTAAAAAAATAAGAAAACCACCAGTTTCACCGACGTCAACTTAAGAACGAAAAGTTATCCATAAGATAAACAATTAATAAAAGATAATATAATTTATACAATAGATGGTATTCTTATTTCATTTCGTTATTCTTTAATTCGAACGTTCTTTTTAGTGATATGCTTTTCAAAGACAATACAATATTAGTATTTTAATTCATTATACATATAATTATTTATATCGGTATTACACAATTATTTTCTAATGTTGCAGTTCGCAATAGTGGAGGTGGTAGTAACATCGATTCAAGATGGTTTTCCAAAATCGATGAAACGCAACTTCATGTGCCACGAAGTATTGGTGTTACTCGTGTGTGTCGTCTCTTTCTTATTCGGACTGCCGAATATCACTCAAGTATGTAAAACAGTACATGAATCAAAACTATAGAAAATAAATACAACAACAACAACAAAACAACAACGACAAAGCAACAACAAACAAACAAAACAAAACAACAACAAACAAAACAAGAACAAAAAACGTACCCTTTAATAATAAGCAAAAAATGTAATACTATATTTATTATACTACTATACACATTATTGTACTATACAGTATACCGTACTGTACAGTATGCGGCACTATAGTATTATTTTTTATTTTTTACTAGAGCACTATTGCGACTTATTTTTAATAAAATTCATAGACATTGTTCGGATCTTTAATAAAAGTAGAATAAGAACGAGTTCTCGGCATTCAAAAAATTGGATGAAAGTAGAAAAACAAGTTATCATCAGAAAACGTTACTTATTATTGTATGTTATATTTTTAGGGCGGAATCTACTTCTTCCAATTGATCGACCATTACGCAGCCTCGATTTCAATAATGTTCCTGGCGTTTTTCGAAGTGATTGCGATTTCATGGTTTTACGGCGTTCGCCGACTATGCAATAATGTTAAGGAGATGACAGGACGAGTGCCCTCTATTTATTTCCGATTTTGTTGGCTCTTTGCAGCACCGTTTTTGATAATGGCAAGTATATTATTGTTTCATTTTCGTCATATTAAAAGTGAAACTCTGATTTATTTATTCAGCAATCAATATTCACAGTATTTCGATTTGATTTGTAATATATTTATGATATGATTTGTATTTTTCGCATGTGCAGTCATTGTGGGTTTTCGTTTTAATCGACTACAAAGCTCCGAGTTATCGCAATGGCGAGTACGAATACCCATGGTGGGCCGAGGCCTTAGGTTGGGGAATCGCATCGCTTTCCCTAGTTTGCATTCCCATTTTTGCCATCTGCGTTTTCGTCCAAGCTGAGGGTAAAACATTCATCGAGGTATACCGTTCAAGTTATTAACAAATATTCAAAATGTAGAAGTGGAATTTATTGTCAAAGCAAATTAACTATTTTTTCATTATTTTTTTTTTGCATGTCTGTATACAATAAGATTTTATGAATCTTTAAGATCTATCTCTAAGAGTAATCAATATCAACAAATTTAATTTGCTATTTTCTCATATATATCTTGTATATGTATACATTGAATTTGTCACAATTACGACTGTGTAAACTTCCATTTCAATGTTTTCCTAAAACTACACAAATTATCAAACAATGCTTCAAATCGATCGTTCGAAATGTCGAGCCGATTTCCTATTCGTCGACCTAATTCTGTACCTCGACTTTGCAGAAACTACGAAACTCGATTAAGCCTCACTTCGAAGCCTGCGAAATTTGCGGTCAGGAGTATTGTACAGATCCGATGCATTCGATGGAAGAAGATATCCTCAAGGAGCCGCTCCAGGAAATGAACAGTCTGATACAAGTTACGCCGAGTTACCCGCAAAAGCCCCAAACTTGATCGCCGACAGTCGCTGATATCGAAGGATGACAAATGCTCTCCCCGCACAAAAAAAAAAACTTTTTATTCAATTTTGTAACATTCCACTCGTGCCAAGTGATAAGTTTTTTTTTTTTCAAAAAGCAACATTGTATTTGCGATGACAATTTGCTGGAATAAAAACGTCGATAAGGAAACGTACGAGTTTCGTTTTTCTTTTCTTCTTCAGCTGAGGACCAATGCTGTTTCCTTCCAGACTACATAAATATTGGATGAACCTTAGCGTTGTGTTCCCGTTTAGCAACATTTTCCCATTAAAAAGAGAGGAGATAATTATGAGACATATGATAATAGTATATAAAGAAAAGAAGCATAAAACAGTCAACATAATCAACTGTGTAAATTTACATCGTGCTACGGTATAACTTGCGTAATTATATTTTTTAATGAAAAGTCAGCATTAATTACAAAAAAAAAACATGTTATCCAAGAAGTGTCTCGCCAATCATGCCAAAGATCCCTTATTCATCCAGCATATTCAAAAACGGCAATGAATATATAAACGTCATCCTTCGTTCAAGTAAAGATAGAGAGTATATCATCACATCTTGGGATGCAACGTTTATTCATGTAATATATCATGCGGTATCGAAAGATCTCTGCGAGAAACTTACATTACGATTATCTCGTGTCGTAATCGTGCGAAGAACACAGTAATCATAATATTAATAATACATCCGTATCAACAAATCAATATCCTCGTCATAAGTACAATAATTAATAATAAAATAAATATATACACGAAGAAGCAGGGTCCGTGAGACAATGGGAATCCGGGTTGGTGTAACTGATGGCGGAGCGACGTGGTGTACTTTTCATGTTTTTCTTTTTTCTTCGTTTCGATTTCGTCGCTTTCGAATTTTCTATAGCGGTGCCGAGAAAATATGGAGAGAAAAAATTACTATTCTCCTGATTTCCGTGAAAAAGCCGCGAATCGCCTCAGCCGCTCGTACCGTGGGTTCGCGCGAACGAGTCTCATTTGGTATTTGAAATATAGTAATTTTCGCTGTGCATCTTTCCCCGTGTGAGATCGGGCTAAGGGTTGCGAAGGGCCTGATGCTTTTATACGTTGTTCTGGTCCTCTTTCGATGGATGTGCGGCTATCCATTCGAGCGCCCTTTGGATGCCTTCGGGAATTGGTGGCGCCGTCGGCAAATGAGCTCCGACAGGCTGGAAGCCACCCTCATTGGCTACGTAGGTTAGCGAGATGTCGACACCGTCGTCTCCTTTGTAACTGAACGAACCCTCGGCTTGCATTGCTGCATCTTCTTTGTCCAAATTATTGACGTGACCCTCCTCCTGTGCCTTGATGCCGTTGCCCGATTCGTAGGCCCATTTGTAGGAACCGTCGGGGTTTGGGCCTTCCTGGGTCTGACTGACGATCGGGATCACAGGCCCCGATTGCGGATCGGCAGGAGCCGCTACAGCGCACGCTGCTAGCGCGATTACGAAGACCTGGAAATCGTTTAGAAATTAGCGAATTACTAGTCTTTCAGGTAAGGATTCGAAACTTAAATTAAGCATTTGAAGATATATCATGTGTCGCATCGCGTGGCATCACGTGATTGGTCAAGATTGAAATAATCAATGGACAAAAACTGGACGTGCATTGATCGTCCAATGTACGTGTGAGTTTGAACGTACATTAATCGTGCGTATAGGGACATCAGAAAGTCTAGAATCAATGTATATGCAATTGTCGTCCAATTGGACGAAAATTGAACAAATTATCGACGTCCAGTTGTAATTAGCGAATATTACATTATCAAGTTCTTTCTAAATCATAAACTAGGCTAACTTCCTAATTCAACATAAAATAGCCAAGTTTCCAAAAATTTGTGATATTAGTTGAAGGATAAAACTTGTTAATGTCAAATTCACGACAGATCATATTACATGGATTATTAGGTGGTCTATAAATAAGAAGAAAAATGGAAGCGGCGGTGGCTCAGTGGTTAGAGTATTGGATTCATAATCAAATAGTCCCTGTACATGTACCTAGTAGATGATAATAAACAAGTGTCCAATAACGCCAAAGCTTCAGTGGTTCAGAATCCACTATAAACTGTAGGTCTCGTCGGTAACCATGCAATCAAAACCCCATAATGTGGGGTCTAAAAAATCTATCGACGTTAAACAAAAAAACCTCAGAGTTCAAATTCAAGATGACTAAAACCACTTTGAATTTGCTCTCTGATGTCATTCCAACCACGTAGCAAAAACCTAAATTAAGTTCCTAACAAACAAAAATAAGAAGAAAAATGCTTATTCAATCCACTAAATTTCAATCGCATTTCACAATTTTAAGAGTGATCTCTATTCAACTTATGCAATTAAAATAAAATAGTATAGGATGATTTACGCTTTATATCGGATAAGTTAACAAGTGTTTATCATCGATATAAAAAGATTTCCATTTTTTTTTATTCATATTTTGTCATGCATTATTGAAATCTATCTCGGGCAATCTTTATATAATAGCAAATAAAAGTGCAACAAGATATTAGCATCTAAAATGCAATTTATTGTTTACGACAGTACCTCATGTTGAATTAATTAAGTATGATAAGGAAAATTGAATGTATAAAATAATTTACGACTAGGTTAGATTGATTATATCAAAAATACAAGAACGTATTCTGATCTTATTAACACCTGATCAAATGTATCTTGTGAAGATCTAATCTGTGAACGAACATATCAATTAGTGATCTAATTAGTTTCAATTTATATTTACCAGGTGGAAGACCTGCTAGAACTTGGATATCTATAGCGCTACATCTAAAATAAATCTTAAATTATATGATTGTGTCTGGGTTTAATAACTTTTTATTAATAAAAGAAATCATGTTGACTTTTAATAGGTAATTTGTTATTTAAAATTGATTTAAAAGACTATGGTAGTGAAAACCAACTCGTCGAATGATATGAGAAATGTATTTAGAAATTCACCAAGACGAATGAAATTATTCCATTCATATAAGGAATATTGACACGTGCTCGTCTTCAAGAAGGACCGACACGTGTCGATTTCAGCATTTCGATTTATTCACGAAAAGAAATAACACCATCTTCACACTGAGAAAATTAACACGTTATTTTGCGCTTAGTTGTGACTTGCAATGTAAACCTTGAATTTTATGCGTCAAAACTTAATGATCGCAAAATTACAATAAATCTATAAAACCAATAATCTATAAATCAATAAAACAAATCTTCTTTGATTGAATTCAGTTAAGAAGGAAACTTCCTTGAACATTACTTAAAAAATGTCTTGTGAAATGAAAATTTACTCAAATAGAAATGGGCTCAATTTTAATCCCGACATGGTTGACGTAAAAAAATGAAACCACTAAGTATTATTTGCTCTCGTGGGGAAAGTTCACTTTTCAAGAGTGAAGAAACAACACTGTATTAAAATATTCATACAATGTTTACATATATATCGTGTACATATATTACATATGTATGTACATATATATGATTCATTCTAGAAAGTAAGTACTTTTATATTTTGTTTTTTTGAATAATTTCACCTTGCATAAATATTTTAAAATTAGCATTTTTTCGTGGCACATGTTAATTGACATATGCGTTTTATCTTACTCTACGTGTTAAATGATTTCATTGACACTTTCTGAATGTCGAAACACATTAATATTTTGTATGCTACAATTCGAATTTATTTTCTTGACAATTCTTCAAAATACGTTAAAATAAGTTTTCAATTCTATTCTTCGATGCTCCTCAAAGTATGCAATAAAAAGTATAAAAATAAGAGTCTTCTAAATTGACGATATATTTTCATTAAGTAAAATCCAGCATTTCCTATCCCAGTTTGCTTTTCAAATTGTTCTAGATTTCTAGGTGTGTATCCTGTACTCGGCTGTTGTTCAGACAGATTAGTTTCTCGGCAATGAGATAAACGCAGAACAGTGGAAACTGAGGGCAACGGGATTGAACTTTAAGTAGGAAAGTTTAGTTGATCATATAATTAATTGTTGCAATATTTAATTACAAGTAAACTAACTTTTTCATTCTAGTTGTTTATTTAACTCGCGAAATCCTTCGTTGCACGCTTCGTTATGGCGGTAACTTTATATATTGGGGAAACAACTCACGAATATAAATTATATTAATAAACTAACATCTGAAATTAAGAATAGAATGTTATTCTGAACTTAGTAAAGCAATGCGCAATAATATTGGAATTTCTAAAACGTAACATGACGAAATGAAGGAGTGTGTAATATAAATAAAGAAAAATCAAATGAAAGATACACTTCACGATACGAGAATAAAAAATATTAGCGAAGAATTCTTATGTAAAATGGAAAATTTAAAAATTTCACTTGGGATACTTTCTTTCGAAGCACTGCTAATAATGCGCAATCCATGGACGCAAATACTTATAGATACCTGAAAGACGTAACACTTTCCAATATATTCAGAAAATTTATTTAAAGATTTTATAATCGCCAATAACTTGATAGTCAATATCCATAATTATTATTCGTGACCACAAACCTCCTTGCGTTAATGATTAAATTCAAATGTTATCAATCAACACTTCAATATGTAAGCATACGTGCCTACATGTTAAATTCTAATTTATTAAAACGAAAAAACATAAAAATTAAAAAAATCCATTTTAAGATTGCTTTCACTTATTCATTTCATTATTTACCAAAGTCACACCTTTTTCTTCTTTTAACGTTGTTTTATTTAAGTCCTTAAATAAAAACGTACATTAGCAGAAAGAATGACAAAACAAAAACACGTACGTGAACAATCGATGGAAATCTGAATATACCAAAAATTTCAATTTACATAAAATAAATTTAAATACATGCAAAGATAATGTTTTATAAACAATGTCATTGTTTCACTATTATATATTTAACGCGTGAATATTTATCTCACGAATACATCTCGGTTGATGTGGTGATTGATCACTCAATTATTATCACTGATTAATTATCATTACATAACAATAACACGCACACCGTACAGATACTTGCATTATCATATATTATGAAAGCGCTATTATTCAATTTGTATTCAATATGTTATGCTTTTCCCAAGTTTTTACCGTCGTACAATATTTTATTACTGACGTTTTATATTTTATTACTGTCCATCACTTCGCGACGTACTTTATGTTACATGTGAAAGTATTTGCGGTAAACTGGTAACGTACAGCCTCTGAGTTGTCTAATTAACTCATGGAGATATAAATCTCCGATTGGATTTAAAAATTAAGAACAATTATTTCCCCCCACTAGCCAATGAACATCTGATCATGTGAGCTGATAATGAAACAATTCAATTCCCATTTTCCCACATGGCTATATGTTCGTTACATCATTCATTTAACAGATTTTTCACGATTTAATCATATTCGAAGATCAACAAATGATATTTTTTTCGAAAATTGCGGCGTTTAATGCAATTAGAATGATAAATTTACATTATATTAACTGAAGAATTTGAGCAACTACGATTTATTGTTTCTGATTAAGCAAATGAGCAGATGTTATTTACTTAAATTCTCTCGTGAGAATTTAATGTAATGTATATGTAAATGAAATCATCATAAAAATATTTAGTTAACACAGAGAGACAAAAGAAAATTTATGTTATTTTTTTTATATTGGCAATGCAATTAATATGAACATACGTATTTGTTATACATAATTAAGTATGAATGTCAAAATAAATAATAGAGAAACTTAAAAGTTATCTGCAATCTTTAGTTTTCTGACACACATTCTAATAAGTTTAACGACATTTTTAAGACATAGAAAATAACGCCAAACAGAAGAAACTTCGATGTACGTAAAAGACTTTCAATTATCACCAGACAAGACTTTTTTTAATTTGCAAAAGTAAAAAGTGCATCACAATTGCAGATCTCATTTTTTTTTTTTTTTTTTTTTTTTAATGAAATGTAATAGTAATGATTTGATGAAGTATCTTCAAAAGAATCGCAAAATTTGACACAAAAACTAATCTTAAGAAAGTAAATAAAACTTGGAGTTGATAAATTATAAGTGTCTATTTTTTATATTTCTGTGTTGTCATGACAATAACTGCAGTTATCATTTTAGATATAAAATTTAAATATAAAATTTTTGCCTATTCTGATATTTCCTGATCTAAAATATAATTTTGGTATTCACATAAATAAGTGAGAATCTTGTATGTACATTCAGTGATATATTTTCTGCACCCATTCCAATCATTTAAAATTTTATTTCACTTTTTGAACTCGATGCTGTTGAATAATGAGAAATCATTTTATTGTTTTCAATATATATGTATTTTTCTTTTTCATTTTTTTTCAATTTTTAAAGTTGTTTGTTTTATTCGAATTTCCAGTCCAATCATGGACTTATTGTTTCACTATTTACATAAAATGTTTTGTGTCAAGGATTAAAAACAACTATATTATAGATAATAAACTTCAAGTGAAGAAAGAGAAGAAAAAAACAATCTGTGCAACACTCTATAGTATATATATATAATACTTAAGAATTAATGCAATACCTATTTAATAAATCATCCAATCTTAGAACACGAAGTCATTAACAATAATTATACATGTCATAAATGTGCACGTTACAATAATGACGTGTATGGTTATATATATGTTGACATTTTATCATTTTTGTTTTTGCACATGCACAAAAACGTGTTCCTGAAGTATTTTGCCGAAATGACTGTAATGTACACATTACTCAATTACGTATCAGAATTACTCGTCATTGGAATCCGCAGAAAACAATCAGATAATTTTCATTCAATTATGCCGTAATGACGAAAACTTGTCTTGAAATGAAAAATTATCCTATGTAAAATAAATTGATGATAGCGTATATGAAATAAGAAACTCTTCAAATTAAGACAAGATCGTACGTAGGAATAGAAAATATTAAATATTATTGACAATGATTTTTTATAAACTTATGTGAACAAGTTCCTTTATGACATTTGTAAATTGCACGGGCTGATGAAATGTTTACTAAGTTGTATATACTATAATTTAAATATTGATAACGACGAAACATGTTTATAAAATAAAAATTATTTTTTTAAAAATGTAAAAAAAAAAAATAAACTAGAGAATGATTAAATATTTCTGCGACAATTTGAAACCTTTACTTTTATTAATTATTTTACAAATAAAAAATAATTAATACAATTTAAAAATAAAATTTTAATTTCATAACAAAAATTTTAATCGACGTGAAAAATGTTTAATTTCAATAAAACATTAATTTAATTAACGTAAAAGTACTTTACATTTGAAATTAAATTATTTTAATCAATTAATAGGTTCAAATTGTTCGTTTCTCATAATTATTATACGTATTTTCTTACTTTATTTACACTTTATGTAAAAAGTTTAAACGTCATACTAGACAAAGTATTTAAATATCTGCCAATTTAGAATAATATACCTCCCACACTAGGCTTTAGTTATATCAACATCAAAATACTATCATGCATTAATATTAATTTAAACACAAATTAAAATAATTCAGTTACCGTTCTATCCGTCCAATCTAATCTATCCTTCTAAAATGAAGTGTATTATTTCTATTTATTTAAGTAAAAGTAAAATTCATTTGTGAGCCCATCAAATTTAATTAAATTTTTTATATTTAATTAAATTTTTGGTCCTTAATTACTTTATTGTAACTTATTTTTTATATGATAATAAAAATTATCAAAATACTATGACTTAATTTTTAAATATTTTTAGATTCTTTTCTAATATTATTGGATTAAATGTACAAGAAATTTTATTTTGCACTTAATTATATTACAAGAAATAAAGTTTCAGTGAATATTTTCTTCATATTATAATGAAATAAAAATTCCTTAAGAGGACCTGCATAGTTATGGTCAAAAGGTTACAATTTTTAAATTATGTTATCTTTACGAAATCTTCCACTTTTTAGCTAATCCTTATACATTTCAGATATTTATCATGGAGAGAAATGGAGAAGCGTAAGAAAAAAACTGATAAATTTCTAGCAGTTGAATACTTATTGAAGTGACTTATTCAATACTTTTTTTCGAGCTTGCATCTAGTGAAATTACATTTCTTAATAGAACGGACATCTTTTAAACTGTTAAAATTTTCTCATCTGATAAACAATTGATATAATAATGTTCTCAAACTAACGTGTAATGTTTAATAAAATATATTTTAATGAAATGCTCTTTTGCCCACACCGAACAAATTTTTTATTTGTCTTAAATAATAAGGCTACCTTAAATATCGTCAAATAAATCATTTATTGGTGAACAATAAATTTCGCTAATTGGTAAAATGTCATATATACATATATACCGAAGATAATTTCTGTATATATACTCGCGCTTTTTTGAGTCGTTGTAGAAAATATATCGTCAAAGAAATTAACCTATTAACGAAATTTGTCGTCAACGGATGCTTTATTTCGCCACATTCCAAGAAGATGCCTCGTTAATGACAAACAAATCTTTTTCTCAGTGAATGATGGGCAAATCATTGGTAATAAAAAAAAAAATAATAAATAATATTGATAATAATGATAATAAATAATAATAATAAATAATAATTACTAATAATAATAAATCACATTATTTTATAAACATTAAAGCAAAAATTGTAGTTTGTTTTAATCCTATCCAGTATCTTAAGAAACGATGAAGTATGTTTTCAATATATACATTTCATTTTTCGCTCCAACGCTTCAGTTGCTTGTTTTTCATTTTTAGAAAAGAATTTCATTTCAAAAAGTACTGAAAAAAAATATGTGCTAGACATAAATAGTTATGTAAAAATTCATGGTTATATAAATTTGCATTAGATTATTAACTGCTTTTGTACAGACATGAAAATGTAATCAAAGTATAGAAAAAATTGTTTACCTACGTCCTGCAGTATCAAATTAAAAAAAAATCGATTTAAATTTTAAATTACAAACACTTTTTTAACAAGGCTTTCAGGATTAAAAGCAATATAAATCATGGCTTATCTCAATGTACGTCTCTGTGATCACTTTTTCTAGCAATTCGTTATATCGAGTTGTCAAAAATTGTTCAACTGACATTGAACATTTACCTCGGTAAAATGACAAGTTACTAGATACGAAAGGTACGTCTCTATCGCGGATAACGTTATAACCAAAAACTGACATTTTCCACGATAACCGGATGCGAGTTTGAAACCAAACTTGAAACCAAGTAAAGAGACGAAAAACCGACCATTGCGGAGGGCTGTACGGTACCACCCTAAGGTCTCACAACAGAATGGTATAACCGTCCCGTAGCGGCACTTGCACTCGCGACTCGGAAGTTCACAAATCCCGACCGGAAGTTCCAGAAGTTTCCGGATGGAAGGTACAGGAACACTCCTGAACGCCTGAGGTCCTTATCGCGCGCGGCACAGGGACTCCCGGTAACGAAACTTGTCGGGCTCGGGGCGAAGTAGTAGTTTTTCTCTGAACCCAGGCTTACCAGTGATGTGTACATGTTGCCGTAGAGTTAACGCCGGTGGGCAAGTGTTTAATCAAGCCCAGCAGCAACGGTGCCTTATATACTAACCGCGGGTAGGCACGACCGATTCCTTCGCTCCTGGGCTACCGCCATCTTGAAAGATGAACTGCGCCGCGATCATACGTGCCGCCACCGCGGGTGCAGCCAAGGGTACGGAAAAATTCCCCCAGCTAATGCATAGTGCGTTGCACACTAGCTCATTTCGATTGTGAGAGACGAACACGAACGATCCGTCATGGAAGGGTATCGTCGAGATGTGTGCTAAATGTCGTCGGGTCCCGCGCGTCTACCTCCAAGAAGAGGGGTCTTGCTCAAGTACACGTCGTCGGTGCCACAGCATCCGAGCGGTTAGGACTTTTTAGCGCTAATTATCTTTTTGATGAATCGATTTTCTATGTTGCCACGATCTTTACGATCGTCGAACGATCGTTGATTATTGTGCGAGTGGAATTTTCGCGATTACAACGTAACGTGTAATTGGACGTTTCGCTGGTACGAGTCACTTTTGGAAGAGCGCAATTGTCCCTGGGACTATTTATTTTTTTAATTTAACGTTTTTTTTTTCTTTGAGGATTTTAAGGAAAGAACGAAGGCGAAGGGTTTTGGGTACGGTACTGATTTGATTAAGTCTTGCTAGAATTTCATCTCTTCGGCATTGGGTCCTGAGCGTTTTTCTGAACATTCCAAATTCACGATTGAAATTTTCGTACATGTATTACTACGTCTTTCATTGAATAGTTTTCATGGTGGAGATGTTGGAACGTATTTGGGGAATGGTTTGAGGGAAGGGTTTGAAGAAGGAAATGAGAACGTACCAGAAGAAAACAACGAAACATCAGAGAGATGCTCTGATGGCATGATAATTACAAATGGACCAACCTTTGTTGCATGATTTGATTGCTTTGAACCAGACCTGATTATCATATACATATAAGTAATTTGAAATTAATCTTAAATAATAATGTATGGTTTACAATTTCTTAAACATTATAGAAACACAGTAACATGCGTAGCAGCTCAAATGGGATCCTATCAGCCCATTAACCCGCAAAGGAAAATACGTGAAAAGAACCAACACAGTGAATTTGATTCTTAAAGCTACGACAAAATCAGGATCAAAGCCATGCTTGCTAATGATGGACCTGAGGTATTTCTGCACGGTATCAGTAATAATCTGTACAACGGAATTGTAGGCTAAGACAAAATAATGTATAGGCGACGGAATTATTCCAATTCAGCACATCCTTATTCTTTATTGCAATGTATTCATGACCGAGTCCTCAAAACGACAAAAAGATACTGTCTAAACCCGAAAACAATTAAATTTTATCAAAAAAAAAAAAAAAAAAAAAAAATTGTGTAAAAATTTGAAAAGGTGGATCCATTATTTTTTGAGATATCATGTCCACCAACTTTGAAAACGCCATTTCGAGATAAAATGATGAAATATTGCATAAATTTTATTCTTTCAACTTAGCCCGCCCTGATGACAGCATAATATTTTCGCAATATTGCTATGTCGTATGTATCATAATGCAATATTTCATTAATATTGCAACGATATTGCTTTTTATATCGTAATGCAATATTTCTGTAATATTTCTGCAATATTATCTTATGATATGTCATAATATTATCTTGCTTCAATAATGTTGCAGTAAAATTTCAATATTGCAGCAATCTTTCCTATTATGGGTACTTGTATTGATATTTACTTTTAATCTGTATTGTTTCATACACATCTACAGAGAATCATGTACGATCTATTCTTATGAATTTCGATTTTCTTTTAAGCGAACGAAACGAATACGATATTTACTTTCAAAAGACCATCTTAGGGCAATTTTTATAAAATAATAATCGAAAATCGGTTTTATTGCCAACAAACCAAAAGTACAATTCAACTAAACTTGTCTGAAAAATAATATTGGTATTTAGTTTCTTCGGAAATATGTATTGTTTTGATCGGAAATAAAAAAATAATATACATTACAAAAGTTTGTAAACAACAGTCCTGGTGCTCAGCTTGGTAAATAAGGAAGGATTAGAATACTATTACGCGATACATCATCAGCATAACAAATGATCAAAACCCATTACATTCTTGTTTTCTTCCCGATTCTGATAATAGCATCGCGATTCTCGATCGTCTCAATATACACTGGTGTCAACGCAGGATTTTTAAAGCGGGATACGAAAAATTTCACATTTGAATCGTCTATGAAATTATCCATTAAAAATATTTTGGCAACGTTGATTCCCCCAAGCGTTCCTAGATTTTCTCAATTTTTTTGACATTGAACAAAAAATGAATTAATTGTTGGGACAACCAAACTATGTAGTTGACACAAACATTCTCCTGGTTGACACGACCATTTCTATGGTTGATACAACCCTGAAAATTGTTGCTAATAATAGTTATTTTTCGGAGTATGACATCGGTAATGAATATGACGAAAATAAGTTTGAAATTTCAACTCAGACCTTCTTTACCAAGAGTTTTAGAGCTGACACCACTGTCTGATGTCTTCCTGAATCGCAAGCGACTCATCGCTTAAAGCTGCGAAGGAAAATGGTATTATAAACACAAAACGACTCTTCGATCCGATAGCCGATAATTTCCCGATCGATTGTGATTTCTGCATTTATGCAAGGATTAATTGCGTTTCACTTACGCAGATGATGCAGAATCCATTGATGACCTTGTCGCGAAGTATTCATTAACGCTATTGTTGCTGCGCATTCGTAGGTATATATACAATCTTCATCTCGTGCCGAACATTTTCGCGTCTACATTGCCGCCGTATATACCGATATTTTCCTATACACTGGCGTATAAATGACGCACTCGATTTATGTGTTGCATTCCCCCAATGGCCACGGATTCATTCATCATGTTTGAGTTCTTTTGAGTTCTTCGCGCGAGACATTTTCCATTATGTTACATATGAGGCTTTTATGCGGTGCTGTATTTCATTGTCGACCATTCACATCTTTAATAAAGGGGAAAAGTGTTGAGAAGTATTCACAAACATCGGAAAACAGGTATTGCTTCTGCGGTGACAAAAAATAACGTTCGCGGTGGGTATATCTATGGCATTTTGTGCCCTAGATAAGAAAAATTATTATGGATATTAAAATAAGCACACAAGATGAAAATATGTATAGACTTCCTTTTTACAAAAACGATCCTGTTACTAGCTATTATTTTCTCTATGATGATTTTTTACGCTACAATTAATTTTTTTTTTTATAAAGTTCCATTATTCAATGTCTTTATTGTTTATATCATAGTTCCTAATTTCTTCATCTTTTATTAATATTATATCAATACTGAAATATTCGTAGTCTATCAAGGAATGAACCAAAAAAAAGCGGATATACTGCGAATAATACCTTTCAAACTTAAGATCGTATCCGTTTTCATCGACAACGAAAACACGACATCACTCTCTCAGTTCCTTTTTACTTCGCTGCACTTTTCAAGCATAACGACGTGCTATTTGCAGTGTGAGCATTGTACAAACAAAGCTTTGGTACGCATGAGAATGCGAAGACCCTTTCTATCGAACAGGTGTAAAAATATGCAAAGAAGAAACTCGATTTGCACGGCGAAATTGTACGCGAATGTCGGGCATATGTACGACCCACACACGTACAATATATACATATATATATATATATATATATATAAGGTATTCCAAATCAAACGGTCAAAAACGCGATTCTCCACAATATTTTCGAAATTTTTATTACAGTTAACATTTACGAAAGGTACAAACACAATTTTTTCACAATTTTTTTTTTTTTCAAAAGAGTTTTAGGCAAACCAAAGTTTCAAAAATCGTATAACAAATTACACGTAGTATACATTTTTTCGTACATCTCATATTTAAAAAAATTAGACATTTGAAACTGAAAAAAAAATTTGAAAAAATTGTGTTTGAATCATTTATTGAGTCTTAAATGCTATAAAAAAATTTTCGACAATATTGATGAGGGTCATGATTTTTACAGTTGGATTTGGTATGGAAAGCATTATATTTTTCTATTTTTCTATTTTTAATTTTTTATTTCTCTCTGTTTTTAATATTTTTCTATTTTTTATTTTTTATTTCTCTATTTTTAATATTTTTTCATCATACTTAATTTGAAGTGACATTGAATTTGCAAAGAGTATATAAGTTCAGGTGTAATCTCAGTACTATCTGCATCTGTTGATCTAAACATCTTTATTAATCACGATAATAATACAATAACTTTAATAATCGTCATAATTTAGAAATCAACGGTATATTGTGTTGTCATAAGCACGTGAGACATTGTAATAAGCGGAAAGCAACATCATTTTGAATAACAGTAGTTCTTACAGAATTATGCAGAGATTTTAATAATTTACCATTCATTACTTCGAGTTTAAGTATTTATATTTTCTATGTCCATTTTGTTATCAATTTCTGAAAAAATTATATATATATATATATATATATATATCATGAAACACATCATCATTATGATAATCAATGATTTTTCAAATGATGTGAAATACCCGTTTTTTATTCATTTATTGTATCAGTGATGAAATAGTACCATTACCCAACAAGGGTGTAAAGTACACTTTTATGCATGAGATATTGTAGATTATTGTATTTGGATATGTTGTATTTGGGTGAGTGAAGATAATGCTCAAAGTACTTAAAATGCCTCCATTTAGCGCTCAAAATGAACACTTATGGATTCTGGGTAACGTCGTGTGTAAAGTAAAATGCTACGTCATCTTCCAGCATGCACAAAAGTAGACTAGCAAAAAACACTTCACACACTTTCATGTACATTTCTGTTCGCTATACATATACCATTCCGAAATAGTGTTTGCAAATGTACAGGGTGATGGTCGGTTAAGAATTACAGGTCTCCGCTTCTTTACTAGCCCCAAACTACAAGCTAATCTAGGAAAAAAGTGATTTAATATTGAGAGGATGTTCAACTCTTATCATCCACCAGTTGTCCAACCCTTATCATTCAACACATCCGTCCAAATGCGATGACTAAATGTGACGTAAAATATCAAAAGATTCTAAAGATCTAGCCAAATTCAGAACTTTCTGAACTTTCCTGGATCCTTGTTCACATTTTGAATCTATGGATCGAATTGCAATTCAATAAATTTTCGAATCTTCTTCCTCGATTAGCAGACATACAGCAGTATACGAATGCAGTCTCGCCTCAAATCTCAGGCCCTATATCGAGAAAAACCCAGTCGTTGACGTCGCTCGTAATAAAATGCAAAGCAATCGAACACCTGCTAACGAAACGCATTAAGAATGTCGATTAGCGTACGTGCGATATTCGTGCATACCTGCGCGAAGATTCGCTCGGCGACCTTGACACACTAGCAACTGCTGATCGTCGATGTACCCAAACGATCTCACTCGAATGCTACACTCGACTCTTGGTCGAATTCGATTTTACTTTCATTTCGCATTATCGTTCGCTGTGTACCCACGGCCTACTGACACTTTGCGCCGACGACGGCCCGCACCGACGCTAATGTATGGAGATCCTCCGTATACTTTATTATCCACGAACGATGAAACCCGGTTGCATCCAACGCGCACGCGAAGGACGTTCCTAGTGCCTTTGCAGAAATGCGGATAACTAATAGCGACCTCACGGCAATATATAATACAGGTAGTGTCGACTAGCGCTCTATAATCGATTTTATCGCACTCGTTGAATTTTTCCGCAAAACCGAAACGTCGACGTTGTGATTCATGAATACGGTACGTTACTTTTTCATCGACATTTTTTTTGTTTCCAGACTAGAAATTTAATGGCGTTTAGGATATTATATACCACGGCAAAAACGCCTTTGGAGATGTTTAGATGCAAAAGCTGAGAAAGTTTGTCGGAGATAAATATTTTCTGCGTTTAGATTTCTTATGTTGGCGATAAAACAATTATCCTTAGCAATCAAGAAAGATCGTAAGGAACAACGACCTCGATTTCGTCACTGTTATCAGTGACGTTATCATTGTTACGATTATTGGTTTATCATCAGCATTCACTTCTATCGGAATTATCATTTTTAATCTCATTGTCGGAAACGGTCATCACCGTTGCATGATGTCAATAGGAAATAATCCTCAATGACAACCACCGCCACGATTACATCTTAGGTCGTCGTGTTGTCACATCCGTGACTTCATTGGGGTCATTATAACAAATCGCATCCTAACATAATGTTATCATCATCATCACGGGCAACGATAATCGTCTTTGTTACTATCCTCATTGTCATAAACCTAATTCATTACTATTGCCATCATCATATCACCAATGTCATGATCATCATCAAGGTTATTCATCTCCTTCATGATCAATCGGTCATCGTAATTCTCAACATCGGTTCATTCACTACTAGTACCATCCTTACATGACTTTTACGTATACATCAGCGGTGGTATACTCTTCTACACTTCTCTGTAAACATGAGGCCATCTTTTTAATCACTGAGTAAGTCTAAGTATAGCGATTGTTGTTACCCGAATCGCGGTTTAAACTTTGACATTTGACATTCAGGTTTGATGAATCCACGGGTGGAGTTGTGAAGACGACTGTGAAGTGATGAAATTCCAAATTAGCCAGATGGATGTCCAGATGTGTACGGATGATGGACGTCCAGGCTCAAACCTGCATTGGACGTCCAATGCTGGTCTATTCATCATTTCGGTGTTTTACCTTTCGGTGTAAGGTCTGATTGAACAAGATGTGATTAAATCCAACAAGTCAAACAGGAAATATATGTAGAAGTCTACATTTAATCTGATTAGAAAAATTCATCTCGATTGAATGTGAATAATCCTATCGAAAAAGTGTCCCCAAATTTAAAAATAACTAACTTACCAAAATATCATGTCAATTTTTTAATAAAAAAAAAAAAACAATAGTTGGAAACATAGAACTTGTTTTTAATAATCCTGCTACGAAATGATCGGAAACTCGAAATTTCTAAAAACGCAGAATCGAGGCACGCGCTTGATGCGCGTAAGCGTAAGTAAGGACTTATGTAAAATGTATATGTATACACGCCGAAGAGCAACATTTTGAATTTTTGTAAGGCGTGTAATTACACGCGCGCCATTGTACACGATTTACAATCGTTTCTGCGCATGATTTATATACGCGTACGTTTACGTTCGTGAATTATCTAATTAGTCGATGGGCGATCGGGAGAGGCGCATTGCCCCATTATAATAGCGCGCGTGTGCGGCTTATAATAATAATCTAATAGCGCAAATCCACCGACATTTTCTCGTTAACGGCCGGTATTCTTCGCGGCGGAAAAAATCGCCACCGCCTCTAACCTCTAACCTCTGGCCCCTTATGGCCCCTTATGGCTTGCGCGAATGTCGTATATATCCCAGGCCCAAGTGGTGTGCGCGAGCGCGCTTTCGCGGTTACCATTGGTAAAAGGAGACAGATGGATAGAGAGAGAGAGAGAGAGGAAAGTAACGAAAGTCATGAAAAGGTGGTTTCGCGAGATTTTGTTTCACTGGTGTGACAAAGCCGCGAGAAACGACTATTAATTATTGCGCATTAATGACGGGTAATCTCGGTGATTATGACACGATAATTGATTAGTTGGTGCAATGTTTCGCGTACTCGTCAAGTAGCACAGTATACGGCAAAGTTGCGGGATTTCAATACTTCATTTGGCAATTGATTTATGCAATTGTTTTATAGGGCTTATCGAAAACAACTTCGTGTAATATATATAGAGCAAATGATTGGGAAAGATTCTCGAATTTAAATACACGTATGCATGATTGAGATTGTTTTAGGGAGTAGAGGTAAGAATATCTTTGGATTTCATTGATGTAATGATGTTTCATATTCAAAAAATATCACATATTCGACGTTTTTTACAATGAGTTTGACATTCGATTTTGGATCAAGTTGAATTCTCAAGCAGGACCTGACTATATCAAAATGTATTCCATTCGGTTGAAGATTGAATTTTGTATCACCCTAATTAGGAGGGATCAACTTATTAAATGATTTATCATCCAATTTGTATTTTGGCGTTCTGTCATCCAGCTTGTATATTCAATTAGTAATTTCTGGTGAGAGATGTTATTTATTATTACTTTTTGTATTCTTCGTGGATCTTCCTTTATCACCGTTCCATTTCCACATTTTTTACTACGTTATCGGTATACGGTTAATTGGGTTGATCCTATATGATAAAAATCATACTTGCAAAAATAAAAATGCATAAATTTCTCAAATCTTTGATAACACTTTAATGACTGTTATGGTACGCTTATAAGTGATACTTTTCGCTAAATCTTCAGAGAGATCTGGAATCAGTTAGGGTGTGGGCTAATCGCAATGGTCTAAACTTAAACACAAATAAATATAAATTTTCGTCGTCTTTTTATCGTCGTTCCGTATAATTTGAGCATTGATACCAAATATTAAGTGAACCACTTCCTAGAGTCACTAATTGTACTGATCTGGGCGGATACCCGCATTTTGTAGCAACCCAATGGGCAGACAATGTTTTTTAAACATTACTTATACGTTTAAATAATTAAAAAAAATAATAAAAAAACGTTTTTTAAACGTTATTTATACGTTTAATTAATTTTAAAAAAAATTTTTAAAAAACGTTTAAAAAACGTTGTCTCCTCATTGGGAAGGTTTAGACGATACTTCTGCGATATTCGCGACATTGGATTTTACCGATTTGCGTAATATTATGTATGTATATATATATATATCGCACTGCCAGAAGTGTAATGAGAAGATGATCCGCTATTTCAAATCGAACTAAAAATGATTGAGAAATTTATCTTCTTCTTAATTATTATAACTAAATATACATAAAAAAGTACATAATTTGATGTATAATCCTATAACAATGTTTCTACTTTTATATCATTATAATTTATTCTTAGAAACTCTTTCTTATATTTAAAATGATTACGTTTAGCCATTACGTAAATGTTAACTAAATACTAAAAATACGTAACATTAGTAATAATATATGATTATATTGTATTAAAGATATTCTTAAACATTTTAAGAAGAAATAGAATAGAAGACAATCGAGGAAATTTGAATCACATTTATTAATTAACAAGTTTCAAATATAATTATTATCTACTTCTTAATTATGAAGCTCAACAAAGAGTCTTCATTCATTTCAAGTTAATTGCTATTTGTTTTGAAGAGCGCCGATAATTAATAATCAAACACATCCAAATCGAGTGAGCAATATTTCATAAATAAATACAACTACACAAGTTGCTCGTTAAAAAATTGTAATTCTATCCATTACGAATATTATTATTTTTTTGTTTTTATTTCGTGGGCGATGATTTAATATTGATTAATCATCGTAATAACTTAAGTCGTCTTAAATAGACAAAATGAATAATTACGAAGAATAATATTCGCGATGTTAATTAAAACATAAGTATGCATCGGCAATTATATCCATTTCTTTACAAGTCGTTATGTTTCATTTTCTTCAATATTTCTAAGACTTACGAAATATATAAAATTCATAAAACCATTTTAATAAGCAGTACGTGTGCGGGGGGGATTACAATCTAACAAACAACGTCGATAAAATCACTTATTTTCATGTCATTATCATCAATTATCCTTCGTCCACATTAATGGACGAAAGCTGCGTCTATATTTATAAATAAAATCTGTAATAAGAAGGACGTTCAAATTGTAATAAGTTGTATAATCATATTAATAAATTGCACAATAAATTTATACGTCTATTATTATTATTCAATTAAGCGTCGCTCGATGGCGTTGAGTCAAAATTATATGTCAGTTATTCTCGTTATTATTTAATAAATTTACACTGAATTATTCTCAATCGTAAATGTGCATGGCGTTACGACTTTGTTTATAATACATTTATATATATATGACGAAAGATTTGAAAGCAATTTTTTTACTTATCGAGCAGACGAACTATTTTTCCCAACTTGGTCGGATGAATTATATTGCACAGAATCTTGTTTTATTTGTTGTGTAATCAAAACACGAAGAAATGATCGTGATTATTCGTTTTTTTTTTGTATGTGCTAATTGCCAATAAGAACGTTTTAGAAGTTCGATAGGGAAAAATTATTTTATTTTCTTTAAGAAATTTTAATACAAATCGCAAAATATACAATGGTTTATTTTTTGTTCAAATAATTAACAATTATGAAAATTCGATTGGGCACAACGAGAACGAAAAATAATGTTGGAAGGCATGTCCGGTCGAAATTAATACCCTCTTGCATTTGTCACTTTAAGCCTAATTTATCATTGATAAGATTAATTAATAAACATTAGCATCGCGCATAACTCTTACGACTTTCTCGGGACTTGGGTGAATGATCTGAGTGAATTATCGTATACCAAGTCACTTCGGTATTATCGAAGGCACGTCGGATTTTGGTATTTTAGTGAGTCGTTTACCTCGAGACTGCCGTGCGAGTAACACCGACACGCCAAAGGACGTTTTATAATGTACGTGCACTTACGGTTTAACGCCGTGCAATAATCTTATCCTTCCCTCTGCGACAGCCGCAAGATCGTCTTGAATTTGCGTGGAATTAATACCCGCATATGTGTTACATTTTAATACAACATTACATTTTTCAAAGCAGAGAGTGATCGAAAGTAGCCGTTACTTTTTACTGGAAAATAATCTCCAATTAACAAACGTTGCCGTTTGTAGTTTCGAGGACCAATAAGACGACCTGAATTAAACGATTATTGCCATTAAATGTGATCTTCAATCTATATATTTTAAGGAAAATATGTGATGAAATTACAACTTTACCTGTTATTATTGTGTTTTAAAATTTGTGCATTATTTTCAGTTTTTTTTTTTTTTTTTTTTTTTTTTTTTTTTTTTTTTTTTTTTTTTTTTTTTTTTTTTTTTTTTTTTTTTTTTTTTTTTTTTTTTTTTTTT